>OY282594.1:5756264-5973753 GCA_958298965.1 Chrysolina haemoptera
GATACTTGAATATTCTATAGAGGTCTCACAATTTGAATTCCGAGTCCATGCATGGTAGTGAAAATTCATTTTCCCGCTGTCAACACTGTAAATAGTCCATACATGCTTAGCAACAAAACTGGTAAATGGCCTATATCATTCGTTTTCTAATTCATCTTGACAACGGAATGTAAATAGTGTCATTTACATGCCCAGGGTAATAATGACTTTGACTTTGACGAGTAATACCTTCAGTTTGATTTTTTAGGTTACGGGACTTTTTGAATATTATGTTTGTCTGTTAATTCGGTAACTTAGTTACGCGCACAAGCAACTTAGAATGAAATAGCGGAACGAATAATCGTGAAGGAAGGGTAAGCAATCCAAGCAAATTTTGAGAAATGTCAACAAGCAGCGGAAAAAACGTAATAACACGACTGTTAACATTTGTTTGATTATTGGTTATTAATGGTTTAAAGATTTGGGTTTTTATGCGTTTTGTTCATTTTCAAACCTTCCAAGATCATTTCTCTTTTTATTGCATGTTTCTAAACGTTCCAACAAATTAATACTCTTTAGTAATAAAACCCGAGAGCATTAGCTCGAGTTCCTAGTGTAGTTTTAATTCAATTTAAACGAGATTAGGTAGTTTGAGTCATCTTCCAATTCCATGTTCATAACATGAGAGTACATTTTGTGTCACGATGAAACCGATTAAATATTGTTATCAGTAGAACAATAAAATTGTTTTTATTGCCGAATGGTTATAATTTATTTTATAAACTGTACAATAGGATTAACACAGGGTTCAAAGGCCAAGTGCTATGCCAATCTGTATAATTTCTGAGAGAATGATGTTTTATCTTCCACTCGATAAATTGTCTGAAATGATTACCAAACTGATATGTACCATGTCGTATATCTGCCCGAATTCATATTTCAATATATGATGAAAGATCAGCCACCCGATGCATGCTGAACGTCTGTAATTTAATACCACAACCAGAGGCGGATAGGCCTGTCGAAATTTTGGGAGAATTCCCAAAGGGCCAGTGGCGCTGCCAGGATTTCAGTTTGGGGGGGGGTTGAACATACAATTTATCAGGTACCAGAACTTTTTTTTTTGTCAGCCGGATGTTATGAATAACACCTACAAGCGAACTGTTAAGCACGCGAACGATAACATCATCTTGTAGAAAATGTTCTTAGCATTCTTTCTATATACCTATGTATTTAACGAATGTGTCTCGTTATGGTCGCAAAATGCGATAAATGTTAAAGGTGCGCTAGGATCTGCCATCCTAGCACATGAAACCGCCAACGAAAAATACTTCCGAAAATTACAGAATTTTTTCAATATTTTTCCCGTATTCTACGCCATCAAAGCAACATGACACCGTATTCGAAAAATGAAAAATGATAAATTTAAAAATCGGTCCAAGTCAAAGTGCACACGTTCGTAAAAAGGCCCACCAAATCTATGTTTGACTAGCAATCGATTTTAAATTCGGTCAGCGTATAGAAAAAAGATTGAATTTGACGAATATGACATAGAAAAACATTAGAAAAATTTTTGGAGAATTTTAGGGAAAATGGCACCTGCAACCTCTAGATAACATTTTCATCCGACGACCGAATCAAGATAGAGCAATTTTGCGAACACTAATCGATTCAGCATGCCAAAATTAGTATATGCTGTGATTTTCGAGTCGATCGGAAGAAAATGAATTTTCAGCGGAAAAAACATCAAAGGGTTATAGTACCTTAAAAATGGCCAAAAATCCAAAGTCGTTAGATTCACTAGAAATTACCACCGATATACTCAAAATTTTATGCTGATTCCGAAAATGTGTGGTTTGAATATGTTCGGATACACTGTGTACCATAAAACAAAGATAAATGTGCAACAAAAATTGTATCTCACGAATCCAGCATCCTAGCAAACAAAACCACCTATAACACCTACAAGCAAACTGTTAGGCCAGCAAACAATAACATTCTCTTGTAGGAAATTTTCTTAGCTTTCTTTCTATATACCTATGTATTTAACGAATGTGTCTCGTTATGGTCGCAAAATGCGAAAAATGTAAAAGAGCGCTAGGATCAGCCATCCTAGCACATAAAACCGCCAACGAAAAATACTTCCGAAAATTATAGATTTTTTTCAATATTTTTCCTGTATTCTACAACATCAATTCAACATGACACACTATTGGAAAAATGAAAAATGATAAATTTAAAAATCGGTCCAACTCAAAGTGCACACGTTCGTAAAAACGCCCACCAAATCTATGTTTGACTAGTAATCGATTTCAAATTCGGTCAGCGTATAGAAAAAAGATTGAATTTAACGAATATAACATAGAAAAAAATTTAATTCAATATTCGATAATTCTGTCCAAGTCTGTAAACGAATAATAGTGTAACTACCTTCTCCTCGCACTTGGTTATTTTTATCAGATGCTCGATTAGATGCAATAGACCATGCAAAATCAAAAAAAAATAATGTTTCAATCATTCGAGTCACTAGACCTCCATTAATATGGAAATTCCTCAACCAAGACTTTGATACCACGAAAGAAACATCATCGTTTATTAATATTCAAATTCATAATCTACTATAAAATTACATGTACAACGAATCAGCGTTGTTATACTTTTTATTTAAATTCTGACGAAATGACTATTCATATATTTACGCAATGCGGTTTTCTTGGTCTAGACACGCGTTTTAAATATACGAGCGTACTCATTGGTCTCCGTTTTCATTGCGAATGACTCATAGTTCGGATTGTCTTATGAGATTTACGGGAAGTTCCAATTTATGCTACTGATGATTCAAATGATTCGAGTGAAGGAAATTGAAAATATCACTGAAAATCACATGAGAACAGAGTTATAACATTAAAATAGTATATTGTACAATGAGCATTTCATGCTTATTGTTGTTTTTCTACCACCACCTGAATCATAAACTAATCCGCAATATTTTTAATAACACTTTTTATCGTAAATTTCCTGCCGTCGCCGTCGTGATTTCCATAAAACATGCAATCTAAAAGGCTCTTGTCTATAAAGTCGGTTTAAGGACGATAATTTTATGTGATAACGTCATAAGAAAACATTGATGAAAAATTGCATACTTTTATGAATTGAACTGAATTATCATTATCATATTTTGTAAAATACAAAAACGATAATATCGCTAATCAAATTCTTGAAATGCAAGAATTAATTACTTTTTCTGCCGCAATTGTTGTAATAAACAAAGGAAACCACATTAACTTTTCACTTCACTTTATAAACAGTTGACAAAACAGTTCACGTGTAGGTTGTGTGCTGCCGCTGTCTCTCTTCTACTCGGACGCATCAGCCGATGGAGTGGAAGGTGTTTTGTTTTTGCAGTCGAGATACAATCACATTTTTTTACACAAAAGTAAAAAAAAAGATATTAGTATAAAATTTTGTCACAATTTGAAAAGTGTTGAAAAGCCTCATATAATTATTGTTGAACATTCAGAAATAAATGATTTCTTGGATTTTCGCTTGATTAAGGACCATAAAGTTAGAAATACATTTTCTTCCGTTACCATGACACCATAGTTTATATGAACTTTTAGTCGTAAAATAACCCAAGGAATGTCCCCCTTTTGGATGTACATGATGTTTAGGAACACCCTGTATATCCGGGAACATCTAGATATCTGTAAAATAAAAAATTGCATCTATTTCGTACTTGAATCATACTAGAAAACGCGTATTCAACCAGATAATTGGTTGTGGCAATACTAGTGGTACTGGAATCGTCCACTGGAAGTATGGAGTAAACGCCATAACTTTTGGAGGGAGACAGTGAGAAGTAATTGCAACCCTCTGGAGTTGAGCTGGCCAAATGCATTCCATGGGAAACATTAGCCATTAACACACGAATAAGAAGAAGAGGAAGGCAGAAAAGTTAGGTTAGGCTAACAATTTTTCAATCCTGATGGCACTGCTTCTATGCCAAATTATCGAGACTTATTACTACCAGCCAGAGTAATGAAGAAAGAACATTCAGAGAGCATTGCAGATTCTACCCACAGAACTATTATAGTTCTGTGATTCTACCGTGATCTGAGTACAGCTTGGCAAATCTATATAGTTCACATTGACAATTGCCAGTTCAAAGTGACAAGTGTCAGTTCAAAGTGACAATTGTCAGTTCAAAGTGGCAATTCCAAATGTTTCGAAAAATATTTAGTTTTAGTTGTTGGCCCTTCTACGCATTCATACTGAGCTCATCTGCTACCGCGCATTCATCGATAGCTGTACTCGTTTGTATTGAAGCGATTCCTGATTCTTTGTCATTAATTTGTTTTATAAATCATAGCAACTTTTGCTTATAGAATAGATATAGTTTCAATATCTCCAATAATTATTGATGTTCCATTTCAGGTCCAGGAAACACTAAATAACAAGGCCGCACGTAGCTCAAGCTTTTGCGACACATATTTTCTGCATCAAAGCAATCCCTGACACTTTCAGTACGCAATTTCTCATAACGCTCGTAATTTAGTTTCGCTGAAGGCATGACCAATTTCATTTGGCGGCGGCTTAATAGTTTCGTCTATTTTATAACACGATCTCTGCTATTCCGTTCTGATTCATTATATTTAACCTTTTGGATCAGGAATATGACTGGATTTCAAAAATCGCTTCTTAAACGAAAACTGCTGTCTCAGATCATTACTATACTTACGAGGGCTGCTACTAAGTTTTAAGATTTAAGACAAAAAAAATATTTATAATCGGAAAAGCTTTATTGTTTTTCAAAATATATTAGGATCAAATCACTTTTTGCATGTGTTTGAACCAACTTTTTCAGTCCTATTGAGTTACCTCCAAAACATGAAATATGAACACATCAACCGCTTCTTCAGGCGTCGAAAAACGTTAACCTCGCAATTCATTATTGATCTGCGGGAATAAGAATTTAACAACATTCATTAATCCTCTATAAAGCTGCTATGAATCTACGAGGGCCCACTTCTATGAAGATTCTTAGGGGTATTTTTAAATGTAAACCATTGAAGACCTTTTTGCGTGTAAAAACCAACCAAAACAAACCCAGAAAAGAACCAAAACATTCTCAAAACCTTCAAATAAATCCTTTGATCGAGAATCATGTCAAACCTGCCTTGCATTCGGCTTGTCACGATGACATATCTGGAATCATTACTCGATGTTTGAAGATGACATTTATGAAATTCTGACCTTCAGTAATTATTGATATGAAATGAAATTCTGGTACATATATATTGTAAATAACAACGGTATAATTTTGGTTTTTGACTTTCATTCGCCCATAGAAAAAATTATTTGAATATTTCAACGATCTTATGAAACTTTTCCAACTTTTATGAGTTATATATTACCATTCAGAGGGAGCTATTGGCATTGACGGGGTACATTTCAAAACCTCAATAGAACCTCATCAATAGTTTTATTATAGAACCATTGCATGGGCGTGAGGAGTGCTATAAAACAATTATAAAACTAAATTTCTATATGGATTATTTAAAGACCAAAAGGATTTATCGTGTTGGGCTTTGAAGTTTTTTTTAAAACGCCTTGTATCTTAGAAACCACGTTGAAAAGTCATACAAAACCATCGCACGAAAATGTTTACACGATCTAATTCCATTTTTCAACCAAGACGAATGTTTCAAGTGTCTGTGAACAACACAAATACTCAGCACTTGTATGACAACACGTTCTCAATACGTTCACCATTAAAAATGGCGACTTTGCGATAACAATGTCAGATTTGACATATTCACATATTATAAGTGTTGCCATATCTCGAAACTTAAGTAGCATCCCTCGTAGGTATTATATTTCCCATTTGTTCATGAAAGGTACACCTCAGGAGTTGGTAATCCTTTCTCTTTCAACCGACAAGGTGTTAATAATTATTCGGACCCAAGGCGGTTCCAAGTATAAGCGATGCGATTATTGATGACATTTGTACCGTTCAAACATCTCCGGCTCTCGTTAATAATGGTAATAAAACTTGAAATGACATATTTGCATTCCTAACTTCATAAACATGAATTAACAGTTGAATAATAGAATGTCATGCTTGAATTTGTCGCCTAGGTGTGTCACAGCAAATAATTAAACTACATGCACTTTTTGATCTATACGGATTCGCACAAATATTCCGAAAATATAGTAAAGATGATTAATGAATTTCTTGTTTTATTTTCATAATTTTCACATCGATTCAGATTTCTCCTCGAACCAAATGATTTATTTTTCAACTCTGAGATCTTTCTCCCCGAAAATAATGTTTTTGGTACGCTAATGCTTTCATCGAAGGATATTCTCGCCGACTGCGTCTTCGAAAACTCCTATGATGAAGGGCTGAGTAATTAGATTCCGCCTGTTCAAATCTCATGAAATGAAATTGTGGAATCGACACCTATTGATTGGCATTTCAATTGCGTATCTTTCCTGATCACAACTTTAGTGGTGCGAGATAGTTTTCGAATCGATTTTACATGAAAATGATTCGTCCTATCCAAGTTGAACAAGAATACAATTTTTGTGTAGAAAACTCTAGAATTCGATAATACGATAATCTGTCATCAAAACCTCATACAAAATACATGCGAAAAAGTTGGGATTTGACCCACCCCTGAATGGAATCTTGAAATGAATGTTAATACATTTCATCCATGATAAAAAATAACCAACTCTCGGAATTTCATTTTTCTGTTAAGCACCGTTTCGGAGATATTAAATTAAAATCATCTTCAAGGTTGCACCTTGGCTGTAGTTCGCTTAGGAAGAATTTTTCGACGTATTGGGCGTAAACAAAAACTCCAATTCAAATTTTGGATATTTTATCATGAAGGGTTTCGAGAATATTTACAAAAAACCCCTGACTGTAAGGGATCATTTCTGTTTGTGTGTGAACTTGGTCTATCTATAGCAATGTTGGTCCCCTTCGGAAAGTTTAACACACTGTATATATTATTCGTAGAATACAGTTATTGATTGATCACATTTTTTTTGTTGGAATCATTTTTTTACCAAGAATATAACAAATCGAAGAGGAAGTCACGAACTTTCCTCGATGCCAGCAGCCTTGAGTATTCATGAACCAAATATGATAATGTTAACATTCTCATAGTTGGATTCTTTAATTTTTCATTGGAAATTGAACCACTTCTCATGATAATGTTCCCAGGAAAAGATTGTGGTCGAATATTCACACTAAAATTGATCACGGCCATTGTTGTTGATATTGAATGAGACTGTATGCTAATTCGAAAGGTCGTCAAGATATGATTAGATGTATAATCTCAAAACCTAATTTCAACGGTAATCTATCATTTATCGAATGAATTTAATCTCAAATCGACTCAAGAGTAGTATATCTATCTGCTTTGTACCGAATCAGTAGTAGTATAAAATGCTGGTGTTCCCGGCGCATCCACCACATATAAAGTTACATGAACTAGTACTAGATGAACTAGTGAATTTTCAAATACATGAGAGTTTTGATTCCGAGATTTTTTCTGCGATCATTTAAATTTCAATCGATGCCCTGCGTCTCTGAAAAAAAAATGATTAAAATATTATTTTACCTACCTTAGTATACGTATACAGATCACTTTCTATACACCCTTTACTTGATCCAACCTTGGGATAGATCTCCTACAAAATTGATGTGTGAAAATTACATTTAACGAAGAGTATATAAGCAAACCATCACATAGCACTTGCATTTTTTTTTTTTTTTTTTTGATTGGGCTGATTGATTTCAAGATGCCAGATGCAAGGTGCAGAGAAATTTCAACCCCATTCTCTGACTGATTGGGCTGATTGATTTCAAGATGTCAGATGCAAGATGCAGAGAAATTTCAAGCCCATTCTCTGACTGAGCAGTTCGAATTTGAATGTTACAATTTCTTTATATTTCATCGATCGACTAACTGAACGAATTCATTTATTTCTAGGTAGAAGAAAAAATCATGTCCCGCTTATAAAATATCCGATCGATTTTTCCGACGACGCGAAAAACAAACTCATCAAGATGAGTTCCTCCGTTCTTTTGGAAGCAAGGCCTTTCAGGCCGTTCAAGTCCAGCGAAGAGTATCTCTACGCGATGAAAGAAGATTTAGCCGAGTGGCTTCAAACCATGTATCCCCATCTGAATATCTTCGTCGAAAACTTTATGGAGAAGTTGGAAACTGGTGTCGCTTTATGCGAGGTAAGGAATTTTCTATATCAATTTATTGAGATAAAAACGCGCATTTGAAACGCTCCTGTAAAAGGAAATCATTATATTTCCTCACTGAGGAAAATCGTCGTATTAAAGTTTTTGCTAAGATATATCTTGCTACCATAATAAGAAATACATTATCTCGCTGTCGGCATCGACAGCGAGGTTAGGTTAGGTTAGGTTAGATTAGGTTAGGTTAGGTTAGGTTAGATTAGGTTAGGTTAGGTTATTGTTCTTGTTTGTGAACGCCGGCTAACTTGTAGTCTAATCTGTCTAGGAGTACTCATTGGGAATAAAGCCGATGTGTGGAGATAATCTAGTTTAGTTTTGTGTGTAAGAGTAGGTATACCTTATACGGATTAAGGATGTTTGCGCTTTATGAATTCTACACAAGTGGTTGAAATTGATGAACTCATTTTTGGGACATCCTGTCGATGGAAAATTAAATGCAGCAAAAAATATTGCAACCATTGCAAAAATCCTACGATATTCAAACTATATATCATCCATAAGTATTCATTATTCGTTGCGTCTTATTTTTATGTCCAATAGAGGTCGATAGCGGTGCTTTCTTTTCTTTACAGTTCCAATTACAAGTTTATGGTAACGTAGATATTAAAAGTAAACTACAAAACCTCAACTATAGTTATCAGAAACTTCTGACAAGTAACCAACAACACAGCACATTAATCTTAAAAGCAATCAGTAGGGTGTGACGTAATTGCCGGTATTTATTTCAGACCCTCTTAGTTCTCTGATCACATACATTTATCTTGGAATTTCCTACATTTTTCTTTTTGTTTCCAATTTCTTCAATTCTGTTTTTTCTTCACATTTTTAACATCAAAAAAGAAAAATTATCGATTGAGTTTCTAAATCTGACATCTGACCTGTTCACACTGTTATTCGACTAAGGATACAGATATGAGGAGAAAAACATTACCACAATATTATCTGACAGTAAGGTTATCAAATTATTGAACAAAGTTTAACTGTTTCCTGAAAAATTAATTGATATTTATGAATGAGATAAGTCACCAAATATGGTTTAGTTTCAACAAGTTCATTGACAAAAAACAACAATTTTCGAGGCCAAATTGAATTATTAGGAACAGAAATCTAGTTTTTCTTCCGCGTCTACGATTTAGAATTTGAAGTTCATTATGATTCATATTTGTGTTCGGCAACTTTCAAGTGAGAGCTTCAGCTCCAATGAAAACTGATCTGTTGTCTACCTATATTAACAACTGTTTTTACACTGTGGCACATAACTTATCCAAAGGTATGAAATCCAATATTCATTAAGTTTTCTCAAGAACGGGTCTAAATCAGAGACGTTCATTTTTTCATGCCTACAGATGTTAATGATACAAAGCCCATCTTTAAGGAGATTAAAAAACAATCTTGGGATGACATATGACCATAAAATCATTCAGCAATACCAACTGCGCCCTTATTGCTCTGGTGGAAGATATAAACGAAAGCTTCACAATCAGAATACTTGGAAATCGATCAGAGAGCTCTCTATAAAAAAACATGAGGCATAACAGAGTTTTTTGAAATTACTAATACCCTGTGGAATAATCATGATTGTGCATTTTCCACTTATAATTGCACGAGTGGTTTGTATTTAATCGGGTAAATTTGGGTTGTTTAATGAGAAACTGTTTCCTAGCAATTCGATGAGAATAACTGTCAACACTCCACCTTCGGTGTCGTGTTTTTAGGTTTTATTCGAGTCAAATTGCTAAAGGAAACAGTTTAGAATTTGAACAACACCAATTCACCCGATATCCATACAAACCTCGAGTGTAATTCGGCAGGACAATTTAATGAATAAGAAATTCAGAAAAATATCAATATAAAACTATTTATTTTGGCAACCAACACCGCGATAATTAATGAACAAATGAATAAGTGAAAAAACCACTAGTATATTTGTCAACAGTAAAAACACAAGAGCTTTTTTTATCGGATAAATTTCTTTTTGTAACGAAATAATTTTGCCAATCAGTAATTTTACGAGAAAAACTGACATGACAAAATCGCGAGACCGAAGGTCGAGAGATTTTGTCAAATGTCAGTTTTTCGACCGCTTCATTTCTGAGATACAGTGTGTTGAAATTTAACAAAACTGATAATGATACGCCACTGTTTTTTTAAATAAATATTATTTTTCGTGATTGACCTCTATCTACTCATAAAAATTGTTGCTTGACTTTTTTCCGTACGGCGAACAGTTTTCGATTTAAAAAACAAAAAGCATTTCATTGAGACTAACAAAAAATCGCATAGGTACAAGCAAATGAAGACCTTTTATTTTTTAAATCGAAAACCGTCCATCGAACGAAAAAAAGTCACGAGACCGTATTTATGGAAAAATAGAAGACAATTATAAAAATGATACCTATTTGACAAAAAAACAGTTGGGTTAAATTTGTTTTGATAAAAATGTGACAGGGCTTGTTTACAGGGACGCCACTGATGTAAATTAAGTATACCTTCATCATGGAAAAATGTATTTTTATATGTACTTTTCATGTACGCGGTTGCGGACACATATTTATGGGAAAAAAGTCTTATTTTGACCCCAGGAATACGCCCTTGAAATATTTGTATTGAATTCCGAAACACCCTGTATATTTCGAAATATTTTGCTAGTATGGAATTTCATAGAACTCATTTCTAGTCTTTTAGTATCTCTTCGATATGGTATCGAATACATACTTATAAAAGTAAATTATATAGCTGCCTATATCGAGATGTGAGGTATTTCGAAAAAAATCCCTCCTGTATGCTCATTTTATTACATACTCTATTATTAATTAGTTGAAAAACTGATAAGGGGAGTGAACGACTACGGACGTGCATAGCTTCCAGCTGAGTTATATTATTTTTTCGTGACATATGCAACATTAAATAGTTGTATAATAACCCATCTTACGTAGGTAAAGCGCTGATATTTTTAGCGAGAAACGAAAACAAACTAGTGTTTCGTATTAAGAGAAAGCGAGACTATTTGCAAACTAATATTTATACGAGAACAGATAAGATAGTATTTTTTGAAAAGTCACAGATGAGTTATGTGGGAAATTTTACGGAGATGATTAACGTTTCTTCCTGTTAATAATGGTACATACGTAGTATTTGGCCGACGAAGTGAAATAAATGAATAATCGAATGGCGCACCCCCAATTCGACGAACTTAGCGATACTCACTCGTTCTGGTGGATGAACAAGATTATTCTAGACAGCCATAGAAACTTAATTGATTTTTCCGTTCTCGAGTTGGTCAGCTCTAAATTAGTTTTCGAATGGTTTTTTTGGCGCCAAAAATATTTCTGATGAGTTTTCGACATTTTCGTTCAAAGATTCGAAATCAGAACGTCACAATACGTTTGGAGACAGAAATTTAAAATTCGAAAAATTAAAAATAAAAATGTTCAAAAAAATATGTATGATGATATTATAATCGACTTTTTTATCCGTCGATTTTTTTCGTTCAAATTCTCAGTATATACTAATTCGGCCATTATGAATCGACTGGTGTTCGCAGAAATGGTCTATCTCTAACCGTTCTCGAGTTGGTCAGCTCTAAATCAGTTTTCGAATGGTTTTTTTGGCGCCAAAAATATTTCTGATGAGTTTTCGACATTTTCATTCAAAGATTCGAAATCAGCACGTCACAATACGTTTGGAGACAGAAATTTAAAATTCGAAAAATTAAAAATAAAAAAGTTTAAAAAAGTATGTATCATGATATAATCGACTTTTTTGTCCGTCCATTTTTTTTGTTCAAATTCTCAGTATATACTAATTCGTTTATTATGAATCGACTGGTGTTCGCAGAAATGGTCTATCTCTAACCGTTCACGAGTTGGTCAGCTCTGAATCAGTTTTCGAATGGTTTTTTTGGCGCCAAAAATATTTCTGATGAGTTATCGACATTTTCGTTCAAAGATTCGAAATCAGCACGTCACAATACGTTTGGAGACTGAAATTTAAAATTCGAAAAATTAAAAATAAAAAAGTTTAAAAAAGTATGTATCATGATATTATAATCGACTTTTTTGTCCGTCGATTTTTTTCGTTCAAATTCTCAGTATATACTAATTCGGCCATTATGAATCGACTGGTGTTCGCAGAAATGGTCTATCTCTAACCGTTCTCGAGTTGGTCAGCTCTAAATCAGTTTTCGAATGGTTTTTTTGGCGCCAAAAATATTTCTGATGAGTTTTCGACATTTTCGTTCAAAGATTCGAAATCAGCACGTCACAATACGTTTGGAGACAGAAATTTAAAATTCGAAAAATTAAAAATAAAAATGTTCAAAAAATTATGTATCATGATATTATAATCGACTTTTTTGTCCGTCGATTTTTTTCGTTCAAATTCTCAGTATATACTAATTCGTTTATTATGAATCGACTGGTGTTCGCAGAAATGGTCTATCTCTAACCGTTCTCGAGTTGGTCAGCTCTAAATCAGTTTTCGAATGGTTTTTTTGGCGCCAAAAATATTTCTGATGAGTTTTCGACATTTTCGTTCAAAGATTCGAAATCAGCACGTCACAATACGTTTGGAGACAGAAATTAAAAATTCGAAAAATTAAAAATAAAAATGTTCAAAAAATTATGTATCATGATATTATAATCGACTTTTTTGTCCGTCGATTTTTTTCGTTCAAATTCTCAGTATATACTAATTCGGCCATTATGAATCGACTGGTGTTCGCAGAAATGGTCTATCTCTAACCGTTCTCGAGTTGGTCAGCTCTAAATCAGTTTTCGAATGCTTTTTTTGGCGCCAAAAATATTTCTGATGAGTTTTCGACATTTTCGTTCAAAGATTCGAAATCAGCACGTCACAATACGTTTGGAGACAGAAATTTAAAATTCGAAAAATTAAAAATAAAAATGTTCAAAAAATTATGTATCATAATATTATAATCGACTTTTTTGTCCGTCGATTTTTTTTGTTCAAATTCTCAGTATATACTAATTCGTTTATTATGAATCGACTGGTGTTCGCAGAAATGGTCTATCTCTAACCGTTCTGGAGTTGGTCAGCTCTAAATCAGTTTTCGAATGGTTTTTTTGGCGCCAAAAATATTTCTGATGAGTTTTCGACATTTTCGTTCAAAGATTCGAAATCAGCACGTCACAATACGTTTGGGGACAGAAATTTAAAATTCGAAAAATTAAAAATAAAAATGTTCAAAAAATTATGTATCGTGATATTATAATCGACTTTTTTGTCCGTCGATTTTTTT
Source organism: Chrysolina haemoptera (assembly GCA_958298965.1). Lineage (NCBI taxonomy): Eukaryota > Metazoa > Arthropoda > Insecta > Coleoptera > Chrysomelidae > Chrysolina > Chrysolina haemoptera. The sequence continues at coordinate 5,769,788 of OY282594.1, forward strand.
TGTTCAAATTCTCAGTATATACTAATTCGTTTATTATGAATCGACTGGTGTTCGCAGAAATGGTCTATCTCTAACCGTTCACGAGTTGGTCAGCTCTGAATCAGTTTTCAAGTGGTTTTTTTGGCGCCAAAAATATTTCTGATGAGTTTTCGACATTTTCGTTCAAAGATTCGAAATCAGCACGTCACAATACGTTTGGAGACAGAAATTTAAAATTCGAAAAATTAAAAATAAAAATGTTCAAAAAATTATGTATCATGATATTATAATCGACTTTTTTGTCCGTCGATTTTTTTCGTTCAAATTCTCAGTATATACTAATTCGGCCATTATGAATCGACTGGTGTTCGCAGAAATGGTCTATCTCTAACCGTTCTCGAGTTGGTCAGCTCTAAATCAGTTTTCGAATGGTTTTTTTGGCGCCAAAAATATTTCTGATGAGTTTTCGACATTTTCGTTCAAAGATTCGAAATCAGCACGTCACAATACGTTCGGAGACAGAAATTTAAAATTCGAAAAATTAAAAATAAAAATGTTCAAAAAATTATGTATCATGATATTATAATCGACTTTTTTGTCCGTCGATTTTTTTTGTTCAAATTCTCAGTATATACTAATTCGTTTATTATGAATCGACTGGTGTTCGCAGAAATGGTCTATCTCTAACCGTTCACGAGTTGGTCAGCTCTGAATCAGTTTTCAAGTGGTTTTTTTGGCGCCAAAAATATTTCTGATGAGTTATCGACATTTTAGTTCAAAGATTCGAAATCAGCATGTCAAAATACGTTCAGGGACAGAAATTTAAAATTCGAAAAATTAAAAATAAAAAAGTTCAAAAAATTATGTATCGTGATACAGTCGACTTTTTTGTCCGTCGATTTTTTCCGTTCAAATTCTCAGTATATACTAATTCGGCCATTATGAATCGACTGGTGTTCACAGAATTCATCTATCTCTAACCGTTCTCGAGTTGGTCAGCTCTAAATCAGTTTTTGAATGGTTTTTTTGGCGCCAAAAATATTTCTATTGAGTTATCGACATTTTCGTTCAAAGATTCGAAATCAGCACGTCAAAATACGTTCAGGGAGAGAAATTTAAAATTTGAAAAATTAAAAAATAAAAAAGTTTAAAAAATTATGTATCATGATATAATCGACTTTTTTGTCCGTCGATTTTTTCCGTTCAAATTCTCAGTATATACTAATTCGTTCATTATGAATCGACTGGTGTTCGCAGAAATGGTCTATCTCTAACCGTTCTCGAGTTGGTCAGCTCTGAATCAGTTTTCAAATGTTTTTTTTGGCGCCAAAAATATTTCTGATGAGTTTTCGACATTTTCGTTCAAAGATTCGAAATCAGCACGTCACAATACGTTTGGAGACAGAAATTTAAAATTCGAAAAATTAAAAATAAAAAAGTTTAAAAAAGTATGTATCATGATATAATCGACTTTTTTGTCCCTCGATTTTTTTTGTTCAAATTCTCAGTATATACTAATTCGTTCATTATGAATCGACTGGTGTTCGCAGAAATGGTCTATCTCTAACCGTTCACGAGTTGGTCAGCTCTGAATCAGTTTTCAAATGGTTTTTTTGGCGCCAAAAATATTTCTGATGAGTTTTCGACATTTTAGTTCAAAGATTCGAAATCAGCATGTCAAAATACGTTCAGGGACAGAAATTTAAAATTCGAAAAATTAAAAATAAAAAAGTTCAAAAAATTATGTATCGTGATATAATCGACTTTTTTTTCCGTCGATTTTTTTCGTTAAAATTCTTAGTATGTACTAATTCGGCCAGTCTGAATCGATTGGCGTTCGCAGAATTTGTCTATCTTCAACCGTTCTCGAGTTGGTCACCTCTGAATCAGTTTTCAAATGGTTTTTTTGGCGCCAAAAATATTTCTGATGAGTTTTCGACATTTTAGTTCAAAGATTCGAAATCAGCATGTCAAAATACGTTCAGGGACAGAAATTTAAAATTCGAAAAATTAAAAATAAAAATGTTCAAAAAATTATGTATCATGATATTATAATCGACTTTTTTGTCCGTCGATTTTTTTCGTTCAAATTCTCAGTATATACTAATTCGGCCATAATGAATCGATTGGCGTTTGCAGAATTCGTCTATCTTTAACCGTTCTCGAGTTGGTCAGCTCTAAATCAGTTTTCAAATGGTTTTTTTGGCGCCAAAAATATTTCTGATGAGTTTTCGACATTTTCGTGCAAAGATTCGAAATCAGCACGTCACAATACGTTTGGAGACAGAAATTTAAAATTCGAAAAAGTAAAAATAAAAAAGTCAAAAAATGATGTATGATGATATAATCGACTTTTTTGTCCGTCGATTTTTTTTCGTTCAAATTCTCAGTATATACTAATTCAGCCATTTTGAATTGATTGGCGTTCGCAGAATTGGTCTATCTCTAACCGTTCTCGAGTTGGTCAGCTCTGAATCAGTTTTCAAATGTTTTTTTTTTGGCGCCAAAAATATTTCTGATGAGTTTTCGACATTTTCGTTCAAAGATTCGAAATCAGCATGTCAAAATACGTTCAGGGACAGAAATTTAAAATTTGAAAAATTTGAAAAATTAAAAATAAAAAAGTTTAAAAAATTATGTATCATGATATAATCGACTTTTTTGTCCGTCGATTTTTTCCGTTCAAATTCTCAGTATATACTAATTCGGCCATTATGAATCGACTGGTGTTCGCAGAAATGGTCTATCTCTAACCGTTCCCGAGTTGGTCAGCTCTAAATCAGTTTTCAGATGGTTTTTTTGGCTCCGAAAATATTTCTGATGAGTTTTCGACATTTTCGTTCAAAGATTCGGACTCAGCATGTTAAAATACGTTCAGGGACAGAAATTTAAAAATCGAAAAATGAAAAATAAAAAGTTCCAAAGTTATGTATCATGATATAATCGACTTTTCTGTCCGTCTATTTTTTTCGTTCAAATTCTCAGTAAATACTAATTCGGCCATTCTGAATCGATTGGCGTTCGCAGAATTCGTCTATCTTCAACTGTTCTCGAGTTGGTCACCTCTGAATCAGTTTTCAAATGGTTTTTTTGGCGCCAAAAATATTTCTGATGAGTTTTCGACATTTTCGTTCAAAGATTCGAAATCAACATGTCAAAATACGTTCAGGGACAGAAATTCGAAATTCGAAAAATTAAAAATAAAAAAGTTCAAAAAATTATGTATCATGATATAATCGACTTTTTTGTCCGTCAATTTTTTTTGTTCAAATTCTCAGTATATACTAATTAGGCCATTATAAATCGACTGGTGTTCGCAGAATTCGTTTATCTCTAATCGTTCTCGAGTTGGTCAGGTCTGAATCAGTTTTCAAATGTTTTTTTTGGCGCCAAAAATATTTCTGAAGCGTTTTCGACTTTTCTTTCAAATATACGGAATCAGCATGACAAAATACTTTCGGGGATAAAAAGTTGAAATTCTAATGAGGCAAAGCCTTCTTTAGAAATTTGTTTGGTACATTTGCTGTTTTGTCATTGGTCTAAACCTCTCAGTTACCGTGAATTCTGAAAATTCTGAATCTGTGATTGGCCGAGTGCCTTTGAATAATGAGTTAGGATCCACGGTGTCTTGGAATCATCTTAATTCTTCAATCAATAATCAATATGTAATCAATGTAGAATACAATAGTCGTAGAAAATGATATATTCTTCAACGAGCGTATAATGATAGCTATTATTATCGAGGATAAAGAAACGAGCCGTAGGCGAGTTTCTGAATAATTATGCTCATTATAGTGGGCTTTCATGACTAACAGGTCCATGTATAAGGGATTAAACTCTGCACGAAGGTTCTACAAGCACAACTGTGGAAGAAGTTTCTGTAATTGGTAGTAATTTTGTTTTTTCACCATTTTTTTTTTAATGTTATTAATGACTAACCAAATCAATTAAAAAAAAATAATCAAATGTATTGTGTCAGCAAAAAGCGCTTTGATCATATCGATATTATCTTAATCTCGCCAATTCGATATTCTAATTAGAAACAGGTTCACATGCTTGAAATCACGTACACTATTTTTGTCATGAAATATTCCGGATTAGCTGGTATTTCCTGTAATTTCTTCTCTTCATTAATTTTTTATTCTATTTATTTGATTTACCCAAGAACTGTGTACGCAGACAAAATAATTATCCAACTTCAAAAATCGATATATTTAGCTTGTCTACTCAGCACAAAAAAATTGGTGAGAACCATTACCAACTCTAGACGTACGTGTTCGTTTCGAAAGTTGAATTATCAATAATAAGTAGTCAAACAACTTTAATTACATTATAAACTGCTTTTGAATAAGTTATTCAGACAAAGGTACTGATATTCAAAAGTCTTGATAACAGAGTTCAAGTTGATAGAGAGAAATAATTCAAATGTTACATAATCGCTCAAAAACATAGAAAGCCATTCGAACACCAAAACAGTTAATATTATCAGACAACTTATAGCTTATTCTAAACAGAGTATATTGCTCTTCATTTACTATTTTGAATGGAATGAATCGAATAGAATAAAAGATGAAGAAATCAATATCCACATATAGTGATGATAAATGAATGTTTGAGAAGCATATCACAACTATTAACAACTGATAAGCCTGAACTACCTAATTTATTTTGTCAACGGAGGACCAACTATCTTATCACGGGTGTCTTTCATTTCCTGTATCTTCCCGTTCTTCAAGATAGTGCTATCAAATGTTGACCTTTACCTACTCCGATATATTTGTATAATGAATAGGATTGAACAAGTTTGTACAGTAGGTAAAAAAACAGTAAAATATATTAAAATATGACAAGAACTTCAGAGAAACAAAGATATATATCAGATACTTATATAATATTCATAAATAATTGGAAGGAAACAAAAGTCATGTAGGAACAGAAAAATTTAAATATTAATATAGAAATAGATGAGGGAGATGTAGAGAAAGACAGAGAGGAACCACCGCCATATATTATAAATTTTCTAGGAATAAATTATTTTAACAAGGTTGTAGAAATTTTTATTGTACATATTCCTAAATTGCATTTCTATAAACATGAAGCCTTAGAAGTTGTAAGGAAGTAACTTAAAATATTCATACCTACCTATATCTTTGTCAATTAACAAAACATACATACATTCATAATTGATACACATTTTAAAAGCTTATCTTATTTTCAATACACTCTTACCTCATCTCCTCTTCAGCTGATTCAAATATCTCAATACTACTTCTTTAGTAAGTACCATCTATGCAAGAATTTGAGCAATCCTGTCCAGTATGAGATTCACAGAACACCATTCCAAATCAGAAAAAAATAAAAGTTATTCTTCTTGGAATGATTTGCGGTTTCGTTATTGATTTCTCAGAAAAGTATTGTTTAATTTTCAACTATCCAATTGTTGTACCACTGTTTGTATCCATTCAATTCCACTAGATCGTTAACCTTTGATATTTATTCATATTTTGATTTATTATCGACAGACATTGTGCAAGACTTCTTACATTTTTGTCTACCAATTTCGCTGGGTAGCCATTTAAATTTGCCGTGTGGGAAGACCGCTAACAAAAAAACTAATTTGCATCAATTTCTTGGTCCATTTTTGGACAACGAACCCATTTTTATTGCGCCGAAACGTATGTCGATGTGAAATTGGGCTTGAAAGAAAGATTAAATCTTGGCGCACCTAGTTCACCCTGTAACGTGTGCCGTGTATGTTGTATCTAAAACGAAAACCCACCTGAATTGTCCAAAATGGAATGACAAGTTCTTTTAATGGCACGTGAGTCATTGCGATTATTTTTATATCGCAATTGCGTTGTTGTTCCATACAGTTTTTACCATAAGCTGAAAAAGGGTACTTTTGTTTGTGTTTTGTTAATTAAACAGCAATACTAATTGAGCAATATTTTCACTATCAACATTAAAAAATGAAAATGGGTTATTACAATTCTAATGAACAAGCTGGGTTATTACTTGCGGGGTCGTATTTAACCGAGCACCAAAGTAATATTGATATGATTTCCAAATATTTATCTTGTGTCACCAAAAATTATAGTTGACCACCAAAAGTGAATTACCAAATTATTTACTTTTACCCCCAGAGTATTGAATTTTTGAAGTTTATTTATATATTTCAGCAGCAACTAATTATTGTTGACACCCGAAATCTTACTCAAACAATAAATATTTAAGCACCAAAATAAACCTAGCTTGTGAGTCGAGAATGCGTGAATTAGTGTTTCGCTCGCGCTTGACACACAAACCTGACCTGAGCAAGCTTCCCTAGCTTGTGAGTCGAATATGCGTGATTTAGTGTTTTGCTCGCGATTGACACACAAACCTGACCTGAGCAAGCTACCCTAGCTTGTAAGTCGAAAATGCGTGAATAAGTGTTTCGCTCGCGCTTGACACACATACCTAACCTGAGCAAGCTACCCTAGCTTGTGAGTCGAAAATGCGTGATTTAGTGTTTTGCTCGCGATTGACACACAAACCTGACCTGAGCAAGCTACCCTAGCTTGTGAGTCGAAAATGCGTGATTTAGTGTTTTGCTCGCGATTGACACACAAACCTGACCTGAGCAAGCTACCCTAGCTTGTGAGTCGAAAATGCGTGATTTAGTGTTTTGCTCGCGATTGACACACAAACCTGACCTGAGCAAGCTACCCTAGCTTGTAAGTCGAAAATGCGTGAATAAGTGTTTCGCTCGCGCTTGACACACAAACCTGACCTGAGCAAGCTACCCTAGCTTGTGAGTCGAAAATGCGTGATTTAGTGTTTTGCTCGCGATTGACACACAAACCTGACCTGAGCAAGCTACCCTAGCTTGTGAGTCGAAAATGCGTGATTTAGTGTTTTGCTCGCGATTGACACACAAACCTGACCTGAGCAAGCTACCCTAGCTTGTGAGTCGAAAATGCGTGATTTAGTGTTTTGCTCGCGATTGACACACAAACCTGACCTGAGCAAGCTACCCTAGCTTGTAAGTCGAAAATGCGTGAATAAGTGTTTCGCTCGCGCTTGACACACAAACCTGACCTGAGCAAGCTACCCTAGCTTGTGAGTCGAAAATGCGTGATTTAGTGTTTTGCTCGCGATTGACACACAAACCTGACCTGAGCAAGCTACCCTAGCTTGTGAGTCGAAAATGCGTGATTTAGTGTTTTGCTCGCGATTGACACACAAACCTGACCTGAGCAAGCTACCCTAGCTTGTGAGTCGAAAATGCGTGATTTAGTGTTTTGCTCGCGATTGACACACAAACCTGACCTGAGCAAGCTACCCTAGCTTGTGAGTCGAAAATGCGTGATTTAGTGTTTTGCTCGCGATTGACACACAAACCTGACCTGAGCAAGCTACCCTAGCTTGTAAGTCGAAAATGCGTGAATAAGTGTTTCGCTCGCGCTTGACACACAAACCTGACCTGAGCAAGCTACCCTAGCTTGTGAGTCGAAAATGCGTGATTTAGTGTTTTGCTCGCGATTGACACACAAACCTGACCTGAGCAAGCTACCCTAGCTTGTAAGTCGAAAATGCGTGAATAAGTGTTTCGCTCGCGCTTGACACACATACCTAACCTGAGCAAGCTACCCTAGCTTGTGAGTCGAAAATGCGTGATTTAGTGTTTTGCTCGCGATTGACACACAAACCCAACCTGAGCAAGCTACCCTAGCTTGTAAGTCGAAAATGCGTGAATAAGTGTTTCGCTCGCGCTTGACACACATACCTAACCTGAGCAAGCTACCCTAGCTTGTGAGTCGAAAATGCGTGATTTAGTGTTTTGCTCGCGATTGACACACAAACCTAACCTGAGTAAGCTACCCTAGCTTGTGAGTCGAAAATGCGTGATTTAGTGTTTTGCTCGCGATTGACACACAAACCTGACCTGAGCAAGCTACCCTAGCTTGTAAGTCGACAATGCGTGAATTAGTGTTTCGCTCGCACTTGACACACAAACCTGACCTGAGCAAACTACCCTAGCGTGTGAGTCGAAAATGCGTGAATTAGTGTTTTTCTCGCGATAGACACACAAACCCGACCTGAGCAAGCTACCCTAGCTTGTAAGTCGAAAATGCGTGTATAAGTGTTTCGCTCGCGCTTGACACACATACCTAACCTGAGCAAGCTACCCTAGCTTGTAAGTCGAAAATGCATGAATAAGTGTTTCGCTCGCGCTTGACACACATACCTAACCTGAGCAAGCTACCCTAGCTTGTGAGTCGAAAATGCGTGATTTAGTGTTTTGCTCGCGATTGACACACAAACCTAATCTGAGCAAGCTACCCTAGTTGGCAGTCGACAATGCGTGAATTAGTGTTTCTCTCGCACTTGACACACAAACCTGACCTGAGCAAACTACCCTAGCGTGTGAGTCGAAAATGCGTGAATTAGTGATTTTCTCGCGATAGACACACAAACCTGACCTGAGCAAGCTACCCTAGCTTGTAAGTCGAAAATGCGTGTATAAGTGTTTCGCTCGCGCTTGACACACATACCTAACCTGAGCAAGCTACCCTAGCTTGTGAGTCGAAAATTCGTGATTTAGTGTTTTGCTCGCGATTGACACACAAACCTGACCTGAGCAAGCTACCCTAGCTTGTAAGTCGAAAATGCGTGAATAAGTGTTTTGCTCGCGCTTGACACACAAACTTAACCTGAGTAAGCTATTCTAGCTTGTGAGTCGAAAAGGCGTGAACTAGTCTTTCACTTGCGCTTGACACATAAACCTAACCTGAGCAAGCTACCCTAGACTGAGAATCGAAAATGCGAGATTTAGTGTTTCGCTCGCACTTGACACACAAACCTGACCTGAGCAAGCTAACCTAGCATGGTAGTCGAAAATGCGTGAATTAGTGTTTCGCTCGCGATTGACACACAAACCTTACCTGAGCAAGCTCCCATAAAAAGTTTCACTTCGAAAGACATCAGGGTACCTTATATACCTTAATTATTTTTCATTGGTTTGTCCTTCACTATATTTTTGTTCAATGAAATCAGAGATCTCCTTATATCGACTATTGACGCGTACTGCGAGACTTTTTTATAGATAGTAAAAATGCGCAACTGCCTATTAAAGTAATAACCTACATTAGTTTACGTGAAATTACATACAAGCTAATATGGCTCTCGAATGATAGATAATATAACTTCTATAATAGTTGTAATTTACAAATGTGAATTCGGTTATCGTCAAAATACAAAGAGAAACTTGTTTTACGATATTGCGGTGTTTGTTAACGATCGCACACTAATTGATTCAAATTATGACATAATCTACCGTAAGTAGGTAGGTACCGCGAATATAAGTATTAGAAATTGAATTGTAATATTTCCGCGGTGTGTCCTTGGATCGCAAAAATTATATTTTGACACTGTCTGAACTGGGAAAAATAACTTATATACAGAGTGTTGGGGTTATACTGCAGTATTTTCGTGACTTGACTTGATTTGAACTCAAACCTATCCAAAAGTTATATAGAACAAAGGTTGAAAGGTCCGAAACCTAACTACTGTCTACTAAAGTCTACAGAATATTCACTGCGCATCCAAAGTTGCTCCCCTCTGCAGCAGATATCACAATCGGTATCAGCTTTCACCTGAGTTTTAATAATGACAACATTGGTACTATAACTTAGTAAAACTTTATGTATTTGTCTTATTCACGCGATAAACAAAAAGGTGCAATTTTTGAAACTGTTGGGGATATATTTCTGTTTTATAAATATTTCCATGGACGATGCTCTTCCATATGCCATCACTTTGTTAACATGCCGACTATCTCTTTCCCATGACTCTTCATCTTCTTGCACAGATGGAAGGGTTTTGAAGCCCCAGCACGCAGGCCTCTCTATGTGCACCCACATGTTTTGGGAGGCACCTGTAGTAGGTTCCTTCAGCCCTAGTTTCGGGGGTCCCTTGGGAGGTTCTCGTGTTGAGGTGTGTTTTGGGGGTACCTTCGGTTCCTCTGGTTCCCTTTTCTAGAATGCCCACCTCCGCACCTGTGTTTGTCATCTCAGAGGCACCTTTGGGGTTCCTCTGATCGGCGTCCTTGGATCGGTTGGCTTAGCTTCCCTCGAATGGGTTCCATAGGTCCCTGCATCGGTTCCCCTTGAAGGCGTGCTCTTAGGAGGTGGTCCCTTTGAAAGTTCCTCTGTAAACTTGTGTTTGGGGGTACCTTCGGTTCCTTTGGTTTCCTTTTCCAGAGTTTCCACCACCGCACCTAGGTTTGCTATCTCAGAGACACCCATGGGGTTCTTGCTCCGGTTCCCCATGTGGGCGAGGACTTTAAGTCGCCTCTTACGACAGGCAGATCCTAATTGGATCTATTTTTTCTCGTCCTGAGACCGCAGGAGTCACTACATAATAAAAAATCAACGTAGTTCCTCCACTATTACAACTTTTTCTTCATCAGTTTTGCTTTTAGAATGTTTACATACCATTTCACAGAAGTGAAGTTTTCTAAAACCCAGACTGATTGGTAGATAATAAATTAATTCTATTGAAGTATTCAGTCAACTATTTATGAACCGCGATTTCAACTAATTTTTCAATATATTTTTCAACACTTGGAAGAAGGTTGATTTGCTTTTTATTCCTCCAGTTTGTCGTACTTACACTTGAAAGGGCTATTATAGATGATAATTGCAAACGTCCTGACTCCTGACTCAACAACGGCAGAGACTTAGTTTTCTTTGTTTCTTTGGACAATGCAAGTGCAGAACAATTCTACTCAAACTGTAACATTGTCAACCACCTTCAAACAAACCCAAACAATTATATTTTCAAGTGAATCGAATGTCCGCCACGGTATTAGACAGGGACGTAGCAGTTCTGTATTTCTGACAGAAGGGTATTTCGACGATGTTAAAATTATCCTGCTCTCAATTTCCTGCAGGTTTCTCGAACTTTTTGTTGGCTACCATAAAAAAACAACTTAGCCTATCCTCCCAGTATTAGCCAAGAAAGTAAATGACTTCCACCCTGTACCCGTTAGTTCCGCGTGATCTTTGGAGCGCCGGCCATTTCATTGATTACTAAGCGAATCATTAGTCAGAATCGGAGATTTGGTCCATGACATTGGTTAAGATTTTTCAATAACAATTTCAACCTATCTCCGTCAGGATCAACCTTACAATCGAACACCGATCGAGCTGCGTGAAATAAAACCGTAATCAAGGCTGCGGCGGAACAGGTACTCCTTATAGGGAAGTAAAAATTTTATACTAATAGTGGCGCCGTACGTACTAGCTTAGCAGCAGGACCGGTCATGGATAATTGAAGGCGGCCCCTTGAAAGAATAGTCTTCGGTAACTTAGATGAAAAAAAAGGTCGTCTAATTGGCACGGTTGGAGTTTTGAGAGAAGTGAATTAACCAGGTTCATCAGCCGCAATTATCATCAATTACTGTTATTAGCACTACAACATCGAAGACTTCTATATATTCGGACATCTTATTCTTTGCTGCTTGGTCGTTTTTTTGGATGTACAAAATAGGATATCTGATGAATTAATAAAATTACCATTTGCTAATGATATTTAAAAATACATTGAACAAAGGCATTCGTTCAGTGCCTAGTTTTTTTATATTTATACTAGCGGTCGCGGCAGAACGCCGAACAGACTGAAAATGTTAAAACAGCATCAATGTTTTTATCGGAGGTATTCATTTTTGATTCGCCAACTAACCCTCCCAATATTGTTGTTACTATCATTGTCGGAATTTATGGCCAAGTCGCGGGCAGAAGCGGGTTGTTCAATAAAAAATCTTTAAATTTGCAATAAAAAATATTGAGGGTCACTTATCGTGATACTAAATATCCTATATCTCGAGGTGGACCAATAGGCCAGGGTCCCATTAATAATTTTGAATTTGATCTCACGTGACCAAGAACATAAAGCTCCTTGGGTAACATAATATCAGAAAAAGCTGCACCAATTTCTTTAATTTATATAACCCCGAAATTTCAATTCTCTTCTACTCTCGTGTTCCGAGATATTTCCTGGCCAAAAACTCGTGGGCTACTCTGTATATTATAGCTGCAATACCCGGCGTGGCCAAGGTGAAAATATGTGATCTTAGATAATTTCACTAGAGTGTCTTCCTAGTAAGTTCTAGAACCTTTCAGAGACTACGTTCTTGTTTATTCCACGAAGATCTGGAATTTTCTAGTACTTTCCAGAAGCTTCCAGAACATTCAAGAGTTTCTTATATTCTAGAAATTCCCAGAAAGTTACACCACCACGGCACCTCCCTTCATTTGAGTGTCTCTCCAGCACGTTCTAGAAAACCTTCCGAAGCCTCTGTTTTGGTACATTACACAAAAATCTCGTTTTTTTTCCTGAATCTTTGAGAACATTCCATAATTTGTTTTTTCATATTCTAGAAATTTTCTGAAAGTTCCACCACCCTTTCCTGGTGGCCGAACTCTCAAGAATACACATGGGTGTTTTCAGTACGTTCTAGAGGCTTCCGGAACTTCTGTTTTGGTTCATTCTGAGATTTTCTCGAATTCTTTCATATTTTAGAAAGTTTACCACGCCATCTCCCTGGTGGGTTTATCCCTCACAAATATAATTTTTTTATAACTTTCCAGAAGCTTCGAGAACATAGGCCTCTAAATTTGGAAATCAAGTGTGACGCACAATAATAGTATATTCTTCAACGAGCGTATAATGCTCACTAACGCGAGTAGAATACTATACTTTCTCTACGACTACACGAAAATTTATAAATTTATGACGAAAGCTCAGTTTGTGGTACTTATAGTTATCTATCGGAATTATTGTATTTATTACCAAAAAGTAGTATAAATTACAAAGCAATATAAGGAAGAATAATAATTATACATGAATAACTTAATGCTTGAGAGAAAAAATAAAAAACTTCCACCAGTAGGGTTCGAACTCACGCTCTTACCGTGGTCCGTACCACTGGACCACACAGCATACAGGTACTTACAAAATTTGTGCATGACGTATGACTAAACAAACTCTGTTTGACGAAAAACCGAGAATCTTCTGATAAATAATATTATTCGAAATATCTTTGTTGCAAGAATTTTTCATCAGGAGCTAAAGTTAAAACTAAGAAAGAAAACAGTCAATCTTACATTCGCGGATGCCAAGCTGTGACAAGTCCAATAAAGCCAAGCCTTCTTGAGAAACTCGCTTGGTCCATATTCTGTTTTGTCATTGGTCTAAACCTCTCAGTTACCGTGGATTCTGAAAATTCTGAATATGTGATTGGCCGAGTACCGTTGAATAAATGAGTTAGGGTTCACGGTGTCTTGGAATCATCAATAGTCTTAGACACATTTTTTTCTTAGCAAAATTCCAGTTTGGAATGTTGATAAAATTAAACATAGTTCCTTCACATAAGTGAGGTTGATAAGAAGAAGCCATTATAAGTAACTATTACACTCACATGCCAATCTAGTGAAGCTAGGAATAAAAAAATTGTTGCTGCAATCCATCTGCATTCATATGGATATAATAGTACTTCCGATCCGGGCCCATTTCGCTGACTTCGGTCCTGCAAACCAATCAAGAAAATAACACATGGAACAAAGTGTTTAATAAATTTATTGAGGAAGGATATTATTCCTTTTAAGTCATTGTTATTGAGAACTGGATGATATTGTCGACTGTAGATTGTTTTTTCTCGTTTTGTTCTCGGATGATGAATTTCCACTGCTCCTTTTATTTCCAGCTGTATGACTGTAAAAGGGCATATCAAGGATCCGCATTGTTTTGATCTGCTATACACCGATTCTGACATGCATTATTGTACGGATTTTTTAGGTAAATGATGACATACTTTACATATCTTCGAGATGAATCGAAATGAGATTCTATTAGCTTAACGTAGACCTTCGGCCAACTACCTTGGTTTGTAGGCTGTGGCAATGAAGTTTTTCAGATTATTATTTCATCATACTGCTTTATATGGGGTAGCCAGTAAATGCGTGCACAGAGAATGTCCGCCCTTAGGGCCTTTGCAGCCAGTTGAAAAATATAATTGGCGCGATTTAATGGAAATCCATTAAAAACATGATGATAATGATAGGAGAACAATAATATTCAAATTATAATGACTCCATTGGCTCCCCTATTAGTTTTACAAAATCTCGACATACATGTATGTATTGAAATGAATGTGAACTAAAATTCTTTTAGGATAATAGCTTTACGAATTCTCCCCGTGGTGTTGATTTTTTATTATCCTGCATCATAATCCTCGTCAAATGCACTAAAAAGCGTTAAAAATCTTCAAGAGCATTACACGCCGAGCCATAAAGGTTGTACCAAAGAATCACAAAGCATTTTTTACATGTTTAGAGAATCATCAACAACGAGTATATTTTCTTATCCTTCCGGTGTTTTTATATCTTTCAAACAGTCTCGTGAATATACAGTATCGGAAAGTTTTCATCGGGGGTATAGACAAATCTGTACGAGCAACAAGGAACGCAATGATATGATAATACCACATAAATAAGAGAGACGCACTACTGTACGCCTCCCCTACTACCTCGTCTGACGAATTAACAGCCACGTCGATATCCCTTCCTCGAGTCGAGGAGAAATTGTAATGCTCTCTCAACATGATAGCAAGCTATTCTTTACGCTCGTATGAAACCAGCATACCCCCGATGAAAAATTTCCGATACCTACTGTATTAGTAAGAAGTGAGGCTATATAGAGTCTATTGTATTAATCTGTTGTTAGTGGTTCCTAGTTAAATAGGCCTGTGTCTTTCACCAGGTTTAGTAGTTTATTTAGTAGGTGTTTCGGATTCATGTCCATTTCTAGGTTGGTCTGTGCGAATATTCTGTAGGTTCCCGCATGGGCTTTTGCTAAAACCAAACACTGGTTCTAGATTTGTGAATGATGATTCAGATGCTTGTCTTGCAAGTTTGTTTGCTTTTTCATTACCTTCCCAATATTCCCATGTGTGCTTTGCTAGTTCATTGAAGCTCTGAAGGCATTCCCAAACCTGCTTTCACACAATCTGTACCGAGTTCAGAGCTTTTATGATCTCGCAATTAGTACAACAACTTCCAAGTCGAAAATATGCAGCCAAAAAATATTAGTTTTTTCGAATAACAACTGTGACAGTAAAGTTCTACAGAGCAGAAAAACGCAACCATAAGGGCATTTTTCTTGTTGAACAAAAATAATGTTTCGAGATATCTACTCCATAAAATTAAATACATCAATTCATTCATATAATTAATAGGGTGATATCAACCAGCCTTGTTGGGTTTATTTTTGAGCCTCTGCGGATTTTATGTGAATATATGCAAACAAGTCGCTATCTTTCCCAACGACCGACTGCGACTAGAATATGCGGTGAATCATTGTTTTTTCGATTTTTTCGATTCCTCGTTTGTAGTTCGTGTCAAGGTGGGCCGTGCGAGATCCAGGGCGCCATATAAGGAATCACCAATCAGTGAAAGTGTTAACACTGGAATCCATGGTCAAGTTGAGTCAAACTCTTCGTTGCTTCTCATCTGAACTATTACGATATAAACTGAAATGACCCTTCTTTATTTGCGGACAATGGATTCTCGTTCACTTTGTTCGTGCGTGTTTATTATTGTACGAGGTTATTCATCGGGGGTATATATGTATAGTAATAATAATGATAATTAGCCATTCTGATAATAAGTATAAATTGGTCTAGATGAGTAAAATAAAATTATCTATTTTATAATCAAAACACCTTTTCCAGAAGATATCGGATCCCTCTCCTCGGGTTCTTGAATAAATGACATACATATTTTCAAATGGATGACAATGCATTCGATAACTTTGATAAACCAACTCAACTTTCAAATGAACTTGTTCACTTACAGTGCATTAAACAACTCATTGAGACGTTGTGATTTACTTATGGACCGCAAGATGATGACAGATTTTGGGAGAATATAATTAAAAAATATCACTCACAGAAATCGTTTCAATGAAGCAAGGTTCGCTTCTCTCGCATTTAATCCTCAATACATTTTGGTCGACGAAAATCTATTCCCAAACAACACCTGGACATCCAATGGATGTTCGATGGATATCCATTCAGGATATTTTGGATATCCTATGGACGTTCAGTTTTTATCCAAAGGATATGTTATGGACGTCCGATGGACGTTCTCAGTCCACCAACCTGGACGTCCGTAAAACATCCATTACGGACGTACATAAGATATCCTTCATGGACGTCCATGAGATATCCCTCATGGACGTCCTTATCGAACAATTGACAGAAGTGATAAGTACATGAACCTGAAATTCACAAAGAACATCAGGAAAAGCTAGTTTGAAATTTTTTGAACAGGAAAATAACATTTAAAATTCTGCATAAGAAAACATGCACACGCACTTTTCGAAATTCAACACCACAGGACGCAAAATAAGAACTAAAACTATAATCTATTTCTACAAATAATGTACGTGACAGATGTCCATAAGATATCCTTAATGGATATCCATAAGATATTCGTAGTGGATATCCTATGGATATCCAAAATTGATCCAAGGATATTCCGACATGAATTGGACATGTATTGGACGTCCATAGGATATCGTGTGTTGTGTGGGTTTCGCTTTGCCAAGCGCATCAGGGAGATTGGAAGTATTGGAGAGCAGGCTCTTTAGAAGCATAAACAGGTTTATGTCAAAAAATAGCTTTCAAAATGTTACCGCAGAAGAAAAATTTCCATCATTTCCATCCTTGATGTGTATAATTATGTATTGTAATTTATGGAGAGACGATATTAGATTTCCATCTTGGCGGAAAATGACAATATATGACTAAAGTGCCTGCCAATCTATCAACTGATTTTTGCCTCTAATGATAAAGTCCATGTAACAAAAACTTCACCTTTGGACTAATTCCCTTGGTATCTAACTTTTCATTGGCTGAGGATGAACATATGGCAAAGGAAATGAGTGGACATGATAAGTAAATTGAAGAAGAGAGAACCGATATTAGAGAAAATAAAAGCGTTCCAGAGATTTTTCCATGGCGTGTTATATTTTCAAGATGGGATTTCGAGCAGAAGTGGCCGTGGTGTGAAACTTGGATTATATTTCGAAACAAATAAATATATATATAGAAAATAGTTAATAAATTGTCTGTTTTTCGGTAAACCTTCTGTGCGGAAATATCTTTTCTTTTTATGCTTCCATGGTTTATCCTTCTCTAATGTTCGACACGTATCGCAACAGTGAAAATTACCAGCAATTCAGAGATTAAATTCTTGTGAGGTTAATAGCAGAATCAAGATAAAAATAGTCACCGGTGACAAAGAACGTTAGCCTCGAGTGACATTTGTTCCAACTTTGTTTTCTAAAGGAGTAACGAATAATTTAACATCAATAAAACTTAAGTAAATCGACTGTAACGACATTTGTTGTTGATATTCAAATACAATGAGCTCAAGCCTAGATTTACAAGTTTATTTGTACAGCCGAGATTATGCATCAGGGGACAGAAAAAATATAGAAATATTCAGGTGTTTCATAAACTAACACTCCTATTCACATAACAGATGGACTGTGTAATAGCACTTTGACATTTGCAATATTGTTTCAAGGTCGCAGTTTTCGTGAAATCTTTTTATAGGGTCACGAATCAAATATTTATTGCTGTACACTCCTCGTTTTGGCTATTCTTTAAATTCCGATTGTTTTGTAATGGTACGTCCACAATGGGGTTATCATTATTTTGGCATGCAGTAGGCAGTTTTGATACACAGTTCCGGTTATAATTTCAATTGATAAATCTAGTGAAAACACAAATAGATCGCATATAAAGGTGCAATTTTGTCGAACGAAAAAAAGAGATCGACGCAAAAACTGTCGACGCGTGTTACACATACTATTTTCTGTATTCCTGCAACAAAAAATTGTCTGAGGATAAAAATATACGGCTCCTTCTGATGAAAGCTATATAGAAAATTATTCAAAATTTAATTTCCATTACTGAAAAAATCTTTGGGATTGGATTTTAGATATGGGAGAGCAAGTACTAAATCCAGCGGTTCCAGTTCATCTAACGGAAATAACATTGTCATTGTAAAATATCGTGCTTGGTATCACACGTTGAAAGGTAAGGGCTGCGTCTTTTCTAACTCGCACAAACAAGTCTTTAAATATTTTTTCCGTATTCTACGCCATCAATTCAACATGACACAGTATTCGAAAAATGAAAAATGATAAATTTAAAAATCGGTCCAACTCAAAGTGCACACGTTCGTAAAAACGCCCACCAAATCTGTGTTTGACTAGCAATTCAAATTCGGTCAGCGTCTAGAAAAAAGATAGATTTTAACGAATATAACATAGAAAAAAATTAGAAAAATTTTTGGCGAGAAACTGCCATCCTAGCACATAAAACCGCCAACGAAAAATACTTCCGAAAATTATAGAATTTTTTAAATATTTTTCCCTTATTCTACGCCATCATTTCAATAGTCATTTGGTGGCTTGGGGGGGGCTGCAGTAAGGCCGCGAATGCCGCCGGGCTAGCTCAGTTTGGTCTCGCCTTAACAGGGGTGGGATTATGAACACTAGATACGAAAGCTGTCGCGATGTATATTTTTGATTTAAAACGAAATCGAAATTACGAAATTTCTTTGAACAGAGATAAAATGAAATTATATCTACTATATAGACCATTGATATCGACTCAAGTTGCAATATATTTTGAATTGTATTGGTTTTTATAGTGGCTCAAATCTGACATATGTCAAACTCGATCAGATTGAGCGCTCATAATTCCACAGTAGGTGAATTAAACTCATTAAAGATTCCAAAACATCTGTGTCCTTAGGAAAAAACATATGTACGAGTACAACTAACTGATCATTTACTAACGAATAGAAACGAATTCGAATAATAATATCGATGGAATTACCATCCATGTTAATTTTCCACCCACCTGATTAAAAGCAAAATAATTATACATGCACGCATATTATGAAGAAAAGTGTGAACATCCTTGGTGAAATTGGATTCGCTTTCATGACATATGGCGTGGCTGCGACGAAAGCTTCGGAAAACCACTTCAAAATTTTAATTTACTCTCGAACAACACATGCTTGAATCGAAATCATTTGTGACTTTGTTTGTTCGCTCGTTCGAGTGTAGTTGGAAGTAAATAGATTTCACCACAAGTAAAACACATGTTCAAGACGACCTTTAACTCATGTAAATCGAATACACTCTTACCGTTATTCAGCGGCGTAGGCCGTATATAGGGTGGCGTTTTAAATTGCAAAAATTGTGTTACAGTTCTGGATACAGAGTAAGTACTATTTATTGCCTAGTTGTACGAAGGCGTAGAAGGGCCACCAGCATTTTTTTTTAAATGCTGACTTTAATCTCGGGGGTCCGGCTTTAATCTCGGGGGGTCCGACTTTAATCTCGGAGGTCCGACTTTACTATCGAGGGTACGACTTTAATCTCGGGGGTACGACTTTAATCTCGGGGGCGCGACTTTAATCTCGGGAGTCCGGCTTTAATCTTGGGGGTCCGACTTTAATCTCGGGGGTACGACTTTAATCCCGGGGGTCCGACTATAATCTCGGAAATCCGGCTTTAATCTCGGGGGTCTGACTTTAATCTCGGAGGTCCGACTTTAATCTCGGGGTACGACTTTAATCCCGGGGGTCTGAATTTAATCTCGGAAATACTGCTTTAATCTCGGGGGTCCGGCTTTAATCTCGGGGGGTCCGACTTTAATCTCGGAGGTCCGACTTTAATATCGGGGGTACGACTTTAATCTCGGGAACACGACTTTAATCTCGGGAGTCCGGCTTTAATCTCGGGGGTCCGACTTTAATCTCGGAGGTACGACTTTAATCCCGGGGGTCCGACTTTAATCTCGAAAATTCAGCTTTAATCTCGGGGGTCTGACTTTAATCTCGGAGGTCCGACTTTAATCTCGGGGTACGACCTAATCCCGGGGGTCCGACTTTAATCTCAAGGGCCTGACTTTTAAATTCGGGGGTCCGACTTTAATCTCGACTATAAACTGTTCAGGAACCAACCGTGCGAACTCAACTGTTGCAGTACGACTTTTTCGTTGCAGTGCCTCTGGAGTCGAAGTTATAGACTGATAACGTTTTACAAGGCGTCTAAAATTATTTATTTTTTCATCTACTTGTTTTCAATTCGTCAATATACAACGTGTCTCACTTCTTATAGCAACACCACTGTTACTTCCATTATTTCTTATGTAGAATTTTGAAATTTGCAGAATTTTAAGATACATCCAAAATAAACAAAATTATGTAGGTATATACTGCATGCTAGCAGCGATGGAACAACAAACTATAATGAGAGGTACAATAGGGAAAAAAATTCGGATTCGTAATTTAAGAACAACCACTTTACTGCAAACTCACGTTTTACTTCGCTCCTTTGTTCCTGAAAATAACATCAGAACTAACAAGTTTGTCTCACTTCTCATGAAAACACATCTGTAAATTTGACTTTTGACATAGAATTGAAAAATTTTCAAAATCAAAAGGTGCATCAAAAGTGTACAGGGTGTCCCAAATTCAAGCCTCATCATAGGGATCGTACCTCTTCAGGAAGAAAAGATAATAGAAATAGCAATCGTTAGTTTGTACCCTTTGTACGAGAATGCTCAAAGGAATCTTAAAGCCTTCCCTGCACACTGAGGTCAATCAGATCGTACCTCTTCAGGAAAAAAAGATAATATATCCCAATCGTTAGTTTGTCCCCTTTGTACGAGAATGCTCAAAGGAATCCTAAGGCCTTCCCTGCACATTGAGGTCAATCAGATCGTACCTCTTCAGGAAGAAAAGATAATAGAAATAGCAATCGTTAGTTTGTACCCTTTGTACGAGAATGCTCAAAGGAATCTTAAAGCCTTCCCTGCACACTGAGGTCAATCAGATCGTACCTCTTCAGGAAGAAAAGATAATAGATCCCAATCGTTAGTTTGTCCCCTTTGTACGAGAATGCTCAAAGGAATCTTAGAGCCTTCCCTGCGCACTGAGGTCAATCAGATCGTACCTCTTCAGGAAGAAATGATAATAGAAATTGCAATCGTTATTTTGTCCCCTTTGTACGAGAAAGATCAAGGGAATCTTAAAGCGTTCCCTGCACACTGAGGTCAATCGTCAATCAGATCGTACCTCTTCAGGAAGAAAAGATAATAGAAATAGCAATCGTTAGTTTGTACGCTTTGTACGAGAATTCTCAAAGGAATCTTAAAGCCTTCCCTGCACTCTGAGGTCAATCAGATCGTACCTCTTCAGGAAAAAAAGATAATAGGAATAGCAATCGTTAGTTTGTACCCTTTGTACGAGAATGCTCAAAGGAATCTTAAGGCCTTCCCTGCACACTGAGGTCAATCAGATCGGACCTCTTCAGGAAGAAAAGATAATAGAAATTGCAATCGTTAGATTGTACCCTTTGTACGAGAATGCTCAAAAGAATCTTTAAGCCTTTCCTGCACACTGAGGTCAATGAGATCGAACCTTTTCAGGAAGAAAAGATAATAGAAATCGCAATCGTTAGTTTGTCCCCTTTGTACGAGAATGTTCAAAGGAGGCGGAATAATGGAATAATGAATATTCAGAGTCATGCACGGCAATGCCAAGTATAGAAAATGAACGGATGTCACTCGGTGAATAGTTTCCTTCCTCTTGAATTGATAACGAGCCGAGTTTCATTTCACTCGACAAGTCGGCAGTTGATGATGCGTTAAATGACGCCAGTCGTAAGAATCGTAAGTGGAACATCGCGATAGGCTTTGCGTATAAACTATTTGAAGATTCTGATTTGTCATGAGTAATGAGGCGTTGGTGCTCAATACGAGATGCGCCCAGTTTTCAGCGTCATACAGTTCTGAACTTTTGGTTTTGTAGACAATTAAGAATAATAACATCAGGGGTATCCTGTAGCGCCTAAAGTTGGTTCCTTTCGTTATTTTTCATTTATCTGTAATTGTATTATGTAATGTAATATGTGCGGACTCACATGGGAAATAAAGACCTATTATTATTATTATTCTTATTATTAATTTTTTCGGACCTGCTGAAAAATTAACAGTGGATTTTTATTCTTCAAGGAGGGAAGGCTCTGCATAAGAAATACATATCTATCGCCTTTCTATATATCACCTGGAATGAGCTATCAACATCGGGCTGACGAAGCGTTCCTAAGCACAGGCTTTGGTAACGATCGACTGTATGATTTTCATCACCAAATGCAAACTGGAGACACACTTACTCAAGTTTTGAATGAAATAAATTGATTTTCAATACAGACTGCGCCATATTCAGTTTTATTTTACTCACAATTACCAAACGTTTTGTCTGCAAAACGCCCTCAGTGGTTGATGTTAAACCTGACTCTACACCAGAAAGTAAGGACACGTCTTATATGGAAATGTTTGAGACTAAGAAAGGAAGGAAGAAGGAACGAATAATAGGAAGGGAAAGAGGACGAAAAAATTACAAAAGTCCTGAGATCATGTCAAAGTTGAAGTCGCTAACAATACTTTGTCAATATAATTGGCAGTGCGGACACTTTCTAAAAATAATTAACTCTTCATTGAAATTCCATCTTCAAGAGGAAGATTAAAGTTTAAAGGAAGATTAAAGTCTAATTAAAGTTCAATCTTCCTATTAGACTCAAATACAAAATCGACCTGTCCGAACTCTTCCTCCGAAAGTAATTAACTCGTAAGATAATGGAGCGTTTCCACGCACTGTATATTTTCTTAATTCGTGGTCATTTTTTAATCAAAGTGGTCTAGAAATGGTGGCAAAAGTTTTGACATTTTGTTGAAAATTTTGAAAACTTCTATTCTGATGCATTCACAAATTTGGAACCTTGTTCACGATCCAGAACTTAATGCAATTTTGAAAAATCTAATCAATTTACAAATTAGATTTGTTCAAATTGCATAAAGTTCCGAATCGTGTATAAGGTTGCAAATTTGGTATTTCGAGACCACCTTGATCCATAAAAATCCAATACAAAAATACCACGAATTAAAAAAATATATTTTCCGGTCAACGTAGAAGGTTGCAAATCTGAACAACTCTTCGGAATATTTTTCCGATGCATCTGCCAAGTTTTCAAAACTTTTGGAATTTTCTCTTATGGTATATCAAAAAAAGCATTAGTTTTTGATTTAAAAACATGTTCCGTACACTTCAATTGGTTGCAAACTTGATTCGTGATATAAAATAATATATTCAATACTACTCCAAGTTTATAAAACTTTTGGAATTTTCTTAAGAGGAGAGCATTTGTATTACAATTTATAAGTATCTTTTTAAGAGCAAACAACATCACCCTTGATGAAACGGGAATCGATTTTGAGCGTTCAGCTTTATTTTTTGTGAAGATTTCGTTGGAACAAATGATTTAATTCGTTTGTGAGAATTCGGGAATCTAACTGATTTTTGGTTTTGATGATTTTGAAGAAAAAATATTATGGTTTGACAAATGAAAAAAATAAGCAAACTTCCGAATTCTTGAGGCGATTATAGAATCAGAAGAGAAAAAAAAAATTATAAAATCATTACTTTTTACGCAAAACCGATTCTACGATTAGGAGCTATCTATCTTATTGGTACTCTCAACTACGTAATTTTTTTACGGACAAATACTTCGTTACCTCCACTATCGCTCTTGAAAAATATATCCCAATACGGCGCAATGATAAAATTTGATTTTCGTGATATCGCGCTGATGTTGCCTGTTAAGTGTCCACCACTATCATTTTTAATTTAATTGAATCTTCAACCTATAATTTATTTTCATCAATTATTATTATTTATTACTATTATTATTATTATTATTAAATATTCGAACGTTGATGTCAAGAATGAATGAAACAAATATTTGAACAAGAAACACTTGTTTGATCGTCTTTGGATATTTAACGGTTTATCGTAATAGTAAATTTGTGAGATGTTGATTGAAGTAACTTTCGTAGTACGGAAGTCGTGACATTAGCCTTAAAATGATTTGTGTAAGTAACAGCACTAATTTCAATGTATCTATTAACGGGCTTATCCAATGCTAGTGACCTACAATAGATAGATACATTTGGAGACAACAAAAGAAATTCTTCTATGAATGAACATGACCACTCACTGATTTGTTTCGGCCGTTGCAGGAATGCAAAAATAATGCAAGTAGGCCGAAGTTGAACAAGTCATTCGGCGATAATTTTTATGTAGTTTCCGCTGAGTCATTAGCAATGTAAGCGATTTCATTGTTTGGATATGACAAAAGATATTATATTGATGCAGGTGTTTCACGAGAATCGTTTCCTAATGATTAAGGTGTTCCTCAAGGAGCTGCACTGAAGCGTGAATAACGGTCTATTTATATAACTGACTTTCGTAGTTTGTCGCGGAATTCCCAGAGTGTTCTAGAAGTATGCGACTATTCAAACCAGAGCAAAATGAAACTTAACAGTTAAGGCTAGTTACATGAACCATAATTTTAGATTTTGAGGCATTGCAGTTCAATATGTTTGAAGTAACTTCTCTTCTGCCTTATCAGCTTGCTCTCTGCTGTGGCTCTGAATTTATATTTCGACAGAATTAAACTTCTCGTACATCAAGAATGGTCTATGCTTAACTTCTAAAAACAGTTCAGCTCAGGTTAGGTTTGTGTGTAAAGTGCGAGCGAAACACTAATCCACACATTTTCAACTCGCAAGCTAGATTAGATTGCTCAGGTTAGGTTTGTGTGTCAAGTGCGAGCGAAACACCAATCCACACATTTTCAACACGCAAGCTAGGTTAGATTGCTCAGGTTAGGTTTGTGTGTCAAGTGTGAGCGAAACACCAATCCACACATTTTCAACTCGCAAGCTAGCTTAGATTGCTCAGGTTAGGTTTGTGTGTCAAGTGCGAGCGAAACACCAATCCACACATTTTCAACACGCAAGCTAGGTTAGATTGCTCAGGTTAGGTTTGTGTGTCAAGTGCGAGCGAAACACCAATCCACACATTTTCAACTCGCAAGCTAGGTTAGATTGCTCAGGTTAGGTTTGTGTGTCAAGTGCGAGCGAAACACTAATTCACACATTTTCCACTCGCAAGCTAGGTTAGATTGCTCAGGTTAGGTTTGTTGTCAAGTGCGAGCGAAACACTAATCCACACATTTTCAACTCGCAAGCTAGATTAGATTGCTCAGGTTAGGTTTGTGTGTCAAGTGCGAGCGAAACACCAATCCACACATTTTCAACTCGCAAGCTAGCTTAGATTGCTCAGGTTAGGTTTGTGTGTCAAGTGTGAGCGAAACACCAATCCACACATTTTCAACTCGCAAGCTAGCTTAGATTGCTCAGGTTAGGTTTGTGTGTCAAGTGCGAGCGAAACACCAATCCACACATTTTCAACACGCAAGCTAGGTTAGATTGCTCAGGTTAGGTTTGTGTGTCAAGTGCGAGCGAAACACCAATCCACACATTTTCAACTCGCAAGCTAGGTCAGATTGCTCAGGTTAGGTTTGTTGTCAAGTGCGAGCGAAACACTAATCCACACATTTTCAACTCGCAAGCTAGATTAGATTGCTCAGGTTAGGTTTGTGTGTCAAGTGCGAGCGAAACACCAATCCACACATTTTCAACTCGCAAGCTAGGTTAGATTGCTCAGGTTAGGTTTGTGTGTCAAGTGCGAGCGAAACACTAATTCACACGTTTTCCACTCGCAAGCTAGGTTAGATTGCTCAGGTTAGGTTTGTGTGTCAAGTGCAAGCGAAACACTAATCCATACATTTTCAACACGCAACCTAGGTTAGCTTGCTCAGGTTAGGTGTGTGTGTGTGTCAAGTCCGAGCGAAACACCAATCCACACATTTTCAACTCGCAAGCTAGGTTAGCTTGCTCAGGTTAGGTTTGTGTTTCAAGTGCAAGCGAAACACCAATCCACATATTTTCAACTCGCAAGCTCGGTTAGATTGCTCAAGTTAGGTTTGTGTGTCAAGTGCGAGCGAAACACTAATTCACACATTTTCATCTCGCAAGCTAGGCTAGCTTGCTCAGGCTAGGTTTGTGTGTCAAGTGCGAGCGAAACACTAATCCACACACTCTCAATTCAGTTTGCCTTCTTTTGTCTTTCATTTAAACATCATAAACGTTTTTTATCGAGCATCTATCCTTTTCATCATGCAAATGTGATTTCAATATCGAGTTGTGCCGATTGTGCGTTTGCATTATTTTATGTAACATTTTCAATTTTTTTCCATTGTGCAAATGTGCATTGAATATCAAACGCTTTATCCCTACCCCGAAATATACTAAATTTAGTTTTTTTTTTACAGCACGCCAATGCAGTGAAGGCTCAAGCTCAAGAGTACGCCGAGAAGAAGCAAGCGAAGAAGATTATGACTAGATCGGCAACAGGGTCGTTGGCAATAGCCCAAGCGCTCGTACGAATCGCCGAAGTGAAGTGCTTCAACACGGCCAGACCGGGCACTTTTTTCGCCAGGTGAGTGAATCATTCATCCGAAAAGGCGGCGCTCTCGGTAAATTAGAAATTTCCTCGGCGGAAAAGCTTACCCGTATTTCACCGGCACGTTCGCCATATTTTCAGAAATGGTTCTGAAGTGGATATCGTTTGGGACATAAACTGGCAGTGGCATTTTCGGAATGAGTTTCTGTGCAAATACTGTGCGAATACGTTTAAAGGGAGGAACTGAAATAAATCAATTAATTTGGAGAAGGAAAATACTCTACATTGACAATTATGATGTGTTTTTTTTTGTAACATCTAACAGAAAACAACAACATCCCGGTGTTATATAAATTAATATTGAACCTCATGTATAATTGTTTTGCAGTAACTATACCTAGTTTGTTTCGATTTTCTCATATTTGACATTAGTTAATTTGCGCTGTAGTTTTTGCGAAATAAATTATAATAAAAAAAACTATACCCCCTGAAATAATGCCAAGTAGCCTTTCAGATAATGACATGAATAAGAGGCAAACAGTTCCCTGAAACAGTGGCGTAGCCAGGGGGGTGCTTTGGGGCTGCAGCCCCCCAAGCCACCAAAGGACTATTAAAATGATGGCGTAGAATACGGGAAAAATATTGAAAACATTCTAGAACTCTCGGAAGTATTTTTTGTTGGTGGTTTTATGTGCTGGGATGCCGGATCCTAGCGCCCTTTTACATTTTTCGCATTTTGCGACCATAACGAGACACATTCGTTAAAAATAGGTATATAGAAAGAAAGCTAAGATAATTGCCTACCAGAGGATGTTATTGTTTGCTGGCCTAACAGTTCGCTTGTAGGTGTTATAGGTTTTGTGTGCTAGGATGCCGGATTCGTGCGATTAAATTTTTGTTGCACATTTATCTTTGTTTTATGGTACACCGAGTATCCAAACATATTCAAATCATACATTTTCGGAATCAGCATAAAATTTTGAGTATATCGGTGGTAATTTCGAGTGAATCTGATGACTTTCGATTTTTGGCCATTTTTAAGGTATAAATAACCCTTTGATGTTTTTTCGGCTGGAAATTAATTTTGTGCCGATCGACTCGAAAATCACAGCATATACTAATTTTGGCATGCTGAATCGATTGTAGTTCGCAGAATTGCTCTATCTCCATTCGGTCGTCGGATGAAAATGTTATCTAGAGGTTGCAGGTGCCATTTTCCCGCAAAATTTTTTTCAAATTGTAAAATTTCTTCATACGTATCTCCCAGGTTTTTCGAGACAACCCCTCAAAAGCAGAGCTTGTGCCAGCAAGAGAGACCCAGGACCTCTAACTCACGTTCAAGTGGATTCCGAACCACTTCAGCTCCGTGATGGCGGTGGGGATCGAACCCAAACTGCATCTAGAAACTATCTAGTTTGATTCGATTTTCACATTAGATTATTTGCGCTCCAGTTTTTGCTAAATGAAGCCTACAAATCGTAAAGGTATTTTCTATTACGGTTAAAGCCACACTGGATACTGAACTACATTTGATAGTTATTTTTTAATGACTCTAACTGATAAGAGGAAATCTGAAAGTGAAAATTTGCATTTTCATTCTAGTTGAATTGAACTAAATTGTCCAGTTTTCAATCATCAATATTTTTGTATCTACAGAAATTCCAATGGTGTGAAACAGGAAAGACCGGAGATAAACAGGGAGTCATTCATGAGATAAAATTTGCAAATAGTTAGTCATATGAGTTAGCATTCTTGATTCATTCAGTAGGATTTTCCTGGTTCATTTTACAGTTGAGATTTTTCCTGCAAGGTATTTTCTTCTTCTTTAGTGAGAGATTCCATAATGGTTGAGATCTTCTTTCACAAACTGTGAATGTAACGAATCAACAGATAGAATTATCGGTTGATGAGAGTGTAACAGCCTCATCATACTCTCAGAAAAATTACCAATAATTTATTTTGAAGACTTGAGAGATCCAAAAACAACAGAACTTGAACCAGGAAGAGACTAAGTTTCTTTGCATTGGGTGGTATGCATAAAGACTGGCAAATGCTTATACTATAGGTTTGTCTCTGTCATCGATTAAAAAAGTGAATAGGTCTCTTTCAAGAAATTCGAGTAAAAGCATTTGCTCCAGGTTTATGCATACGACCCATTATCACAATCTGCACACGCGAAGAAAAGTCTGATGCGGTATCCTCTCTACCATTGAAGTAGAAGGACTGTCGTTGTGGAGTTGACTAAAATAAAACACAAGAAGAAAATGGTGCCATCATTATTCCCAAACTTTAAAATCATACCAGCTTTCTGAGAATCAGCAGAGATCCTACCCGGATGAATGCCTAAACGTGATGATTGGTTCAGTTCGTCCACTCAAAGCACATGATTCTCTTACGCATTAAATGACACAGTAAAATCGACAATAACCAAGTATAGTACGTATAGTAAGCGTAGTAAATATGAGGCAAATATCTGACAGAAAACAACTACTTCCCTGGGTAATACCGCGACGGACATTGCAAATGATTGTTGTAATTATACATAAGATTATCCTTCATCTGGCTGAGGAAGATGAAGGATAAGCTGCTGTATACTTACAATAAGCAATTGCAACTGGGTCTTCTTGAAAGAAAGTTGCAGAAGTATATCTCAGATATAATTCAATATCCGTCGTGGTATACGCCAGGGGAGTAGTCGTTTTCTGTCAGATGTTTGCCTCATATTTTCGGCATGGTGGAAATATTTGGAGAGAAGGGTACTTCAACATTGTCGATATTACTGTTTCATTTTTCTGATACTCTCCGGCAAAACTTCTCGAGCTCTTACAAATTACAGATTTTTATTACAGACGTGAGAAGCTCCAGTGTATTTCTTCGCGAAAAAAGTAAACAAAATGACACAAAATTATTAACTCCACCATTACCCGTAAACTCATTAAATATTGAGTCATTCTACCAATTTTTATCAAATTTCAAAAGTATAGGACTTGTTGCTGTTATTGCCCTCCAATAAAACAGTCAGGATACTAAAAATTGAAACACCCATTATTTTCCTATGAAAATCAATATACAGTATCGGAAACTTTCTAACTGGGGTATAGACAGAAATCTACACGAGCAACAAGGAACGCAATGATTTGATAATACCACATAAACAAGAGAGACGCACTATTGCGCTCCTCTCCTGTTACCTCGCCCTTCCTCGAGCGAGTAGAGAAAAAATTGTAATGCTCTCTCAACATATAGCAGCTATTCTTTACGCTCTCATGAAACCCCCATACCCAAGATGAAAACTTTCCGACGATACTGTACATATTTTGTTACATAGCGATACTCTATGATTTTTTTTTTTTTTTTCAGAGACAACGTTAGTAACTTCATAAATTGGTGTAGAAATTCTCTGAAGATAATAGAATGTCTTCTCTTTGAATCAGACGACTTGATCCTGAGGAAAAATGAAAAACACGTTATTCTTTGTTTATTGGAAGTTGCCAGAAGAGGTGCTAAGTAAGTATATATAATTTTTTCTACTAGCATGCGGAAAAATCCAATTTTCCGCACTCATTTTAGTTTTGAAAGAGTCACTTTTCCGCAATAGTGCGGGAAAGATTTTCCACATTCTTTTTAGTGCGGAAAAAACATTTTAGTGCGGAAAAGTAGATTTGTTTAGTTTTTGCGGATTGTACTGACATTTAAATATTGCGTCGCAGAAGGTTTAAATAGAAAGCTTACCAAGTATGGTTGCATAGTTCAATATATATTTAATAATAAATGTTCTTTATGTTAACTTTTGAATATTTTTTTGGCATGTTCAACAAGCCACTGCCGTATACGACATCTCAGTGAAAAAGCATGTATCTCGTTTCTACAAAAAAGGAACATCAATAAGGAAGTAAAAATCGTAAAATAAATCAAAAACGAAAGCTAATTCACCACATATTCGAAGTAACGTCCATTGTTTTCAAAACACAACTGATCCTTGTTCAACTGACAATAACATTCAAACTCTGATACTCAATGCTTATTATTTTATTGGGGTATAAGATAGTTACGAGGGCTCCAACGTGAACACGTTCTTTGAGTAAAAATCTAGTGGAGTAAGATCTGGAGACCTAGCTGGTCATTTTACACTCGTATTGTTGTTTCCGTCTTTTCGGAAAACTTTCGACTAAATGATTCGATACAATTCTGTTGTTACGTGGTAGGGCCTCATCCTGATATACATTATTGTTACTAATCAATTTTTTTAAATTAAGATATCCCTATTTTTTGACAATTCCTTCATAAAAATTGGTTTATATATTGCTTAAGTCATACCATACATAATTCCCCAAATTATGCGTATTCTCTGCAGAGCTTTCAGTAATGTAGAAATAGTAATTTCATCTGAAATAATTTGATGGAAGTACCACTTCTTCTTCTAATTAAACAATAAATTACTCCCATGAAACGAAAGTGAAATAGTCTCACAAATCACAACCTTCCTAACAAGAACTAAGTAGTTCAGATGGAGATAAAATGTTTCGAATTGTTTCACTTTCAATCAGTTCTATACAAGAGCAAGCCATAATTGTGGGAACGATCATCATCATAAGCGAAACAAGTGGGTAGATAATGTCGTAAGTGCATATTGCATCGCATTTTAATATTTAATAAGAAGTCCCGATCAATTGTTATGCAGAAACGAGTTCTGTCTGATCGATAGTCCGCATATGAAACGCGAATGCGCACTTAAAATAAATTATATAATTAATTCACCAGGAGCTATTCATAATTAAACAGAGGAAAGCGTTATTTTTTATTTTATTATACGAAGTGACCGGAAATGATGAGTGTCCCTTACTTCAAGATCTAATTATACGAGTAAAAATATAAAGAGAAGTTTATAGTGCATAGTACTGTAAATGCTTTCAGTGCGAAATTTGCCCCCCTGAAGATAGCCAAATAGTAATTTATGTATCAAGTGAGTAAAGTGATACTTTTTTTTACGAGTACGAAATGTTGACGCACGACGCTGTAGGCGGAGTGCGGCATTCCTACGAGTAAAAAAAACACTTTACTCACGAGTTTCTTATAGTATTTTATCTACAACTGTCAAAAAAAATAACCAATTCATATTTTTTTGCAAATATAAAATGAATTTGGCATATTTTTATTGATTCATTATTCGAACAAAGTTCGAAGAGTATGCCGGAGAGTTGAGTTTCAAACAAATGAAACGAATAATAACATATTCATCGAGGTCAATATTATTATTATTAATGTTGACTTGACTTTTGAATAACTAGTCCATTGAAGTAACTTTTCATTTTCTTAGATTTGTATTCAAAATAAATAAACAATCCTCGTGAAGCAACGAATACCTTTTTCTTTCTTTGAACTATGTCAAGGAAATCTCATATTTGTACTATCCACGATTTTCTCCGTTCAATCTTCTTCACTTTTCATTTCTAATTAATTAAATTTCTAGTTATCAAGAATTCGTTATCTGGATGGATGCCCAATTTCACAAATTTCATTAATTATTGTTGTCAACTAGTTTCTGACGGCCAAACAGCCATAGCTATCTTGGATTATAGTGTAGATTAGGTCCAATAGTTCCTTAGAGGTATATGCAACATTAGAGTATCGTCTAGATCCACTCGCAAGACCTGTTAACAATACCTTTTCATCACACAAACTATGGTCTTAACATTAACTCGATTAATGAGACTAGGTGATGAACATTGTAATCTGGACTTGAATTTTTTTAATGTATCTCAAGACAAATTTAAAAATGATCTTACCAATTGTAAATACAAAATTCCATAACTGATCACTTCGTGTTCACATGTATTTTATCTTACCTGACGAGTGTCTGTATTTTAATGTATTTGATGTATTTCAATGTATTTAATGTATTTTAATGTATTCGACGTATTTTATTCATACCAATGTATTTTAATGAGTTAATCTTTTGTAAAATGGGGTTACTGTTGAATATATTTCACTACAATCAACCGTTATCTTTCTTCCTGAGGTTCGGCATGTTAGCACCTGTGCTGGTGCAAATGGAACGACAAATAGACCGAGAAATAGCAGCAGACCAGAAGAAAATGGGAGTCAATTTCAACGAGAATTTGAATAATCAAAACGGCCTTGACGACGACAGCGATAGCGATCTGGAAGACGAAGAAACCGTGATGATGTACGGACCCGTCCCCCAAATCATCACCAACGACCTGAAAAGTTTAGATGAGATGGTAAGCAAATAATTTATTTTTTTTCGTCAAATCTTAATGTTCTAAAGGTAATGAAATAGCAAATTTTTGAGGCATGTCTTATCTTATAAACTGTCTTTTCGATAATACATCACAATTGAATCTTTGCCTTGAGACACCCAGTATATTTCACCTTTTTTTCCTCCATATGACATTCTGAATACAACTATGTATCTTAGTTCGAAAATATGAATAGGGAATTCATAAAATCTTTTGTGGAATCATCTGCGACTGAAAGAAAAACTTTAGTCGCTATTTTCCATCGTTCAAGATAACCTCTTGGGAGGTATTCATGTTGAAAAGGGGAACATTCTCCATGAAAATTGAAAAATGTGACTTATTTGTAATATCTAACAGAAAACAACTACTTCCCCGGCACAAACCACGCTGGACATTGAACTACATCTGATAGATATTGTGAAAAGACTCTAACTGAAAAGGAAAGAAAAAATCTGAAAGTGAAAATTTGCATTTTCATTCAGATAGCTGACTTTTTGAATTCTTTCTAGTTTTCCTTGAACAAATCATTAAATAAATTAGATAAGGAGAATGTTATTAAAAAAAAAAAAAAAAAAAAAAAAATGATTTGTTCAAGGAAAACTAGAAAGAATTAAAAAAGTCAGCTATCTGAATGAAAATGCAAATTTTCACTTTCAGATTTTTTCTTTCCTTTTCAGTTAGAGTCTTTTCACAATATCTATCAGATGTAGTTCAATGTCCAGCGTGGTTTGTGCCGGGGAAGTAGTTATTTTCTGTTAGATATTACAAATAAGTCATATTTTTCAATTTTCATGTAGAATGTTCCCCTTTTCAACAACTATGTATCGTTTGTTACTTTTTGAGACCATTTTTTTTTTTTGAAATTTAATTTGTATTCTAGAGGACTATGGATACGCATTTAGAAGAACGGTTTTCGGTTAAAATGCATCTGCATTATAAAATTTAATTTTACAATTATTATTAGGCAACATAGTATCTCGTCGGGTCAGCAAAAAAAACCATTTCATTACGATTAATTTGATAACGCACACTATTATTAGGTCTTACACAAACTTTCGTCAACAATCTCAAAAACGGTAGATCTTTCCTTTTGCAATTAAAATAATATTTAAATTCATCCACTAACCTGTGACCAATACAAATGATATGACAAAACCATCATTCCAATCTAATTCACTTTTTCAGAAGTGAGGTAAGATAAGATATCGACAAGTGATGTTTTTTTTTTTCAATACACTTTAATCACCTTGTTATCAGTTATGTAGGTCACAAGTTACTCCATGCATTTGAATCTCATCTCGATCTGAAAAAGAGTTCAATTTTGAGGAAGATCTTAAGTAAGTTTTTTCAACAAAAATCTGTTTGAAACCTAACATTCAAGCGGTATCAACATAATCGTAATAAAATGCACGATATTGCCATTTGAACAAATTAGTATGTAACACAAATTCTAAAATCCAATTTTACATAGCGGACACATTTCGATTGAAAAAAATATTCTACAAAAATGTTAGAACTTTAATTAGTGGTTTTAACATATCCATTCATAGCCGCGTTAAACTAAAAAATGGATTTCCAAAAAAAAGTTTGATTGCAAAAAGTGACAAGTGACACATAGTTGTATTCAGAATGTCAAATGGAGACAAAAGAAAAAATACTAGGTGTCATATTTAAAAATCGTTGTCCGACTTGACATAAAGAACAGATATACAAAGTCTCAACGTTTGGGTTTTCTGGTTTTCATATTTTTCCATCATGACGAGAAGTTGCATGTTATCTGGCTTGAAACACTTGTACGGCTCTCCTTCATTACTAATCCGGATTAAATTATCTTGGCATTGTTTCGCAAAAAATATGCTATAGAGTTTCACTGCTCATAACTGGCGGAATGTTATAGATAGTCCCAAATTGTTGTGATCCCAACTTCATCCTCTACCAGAACATCACAGGATCTTTCTCGTCGTAAAAAAGCCCAGAAACAAATTTTTATTCACAAAATATTTTTCATGTGTAAAGCAAACTGGGGAAAAGCTTTCGCATCCACGTATTCCTACCGAAGGAATAAATGCATAATGCATTTAAAAGTTGAACTATAATCACTACAGACAATAAATTATTGGAGCAAACAAGACGTATTCATTTCGAAGCCTACTGTAACATTTCTTCATAATGTAATAAGAAACAGTTACTCTATTGTTTAGAGACAATTGAATGTTGTTTCATGGTAATCTTTGACTTTCTATCGGCAATTCAAACTCAAGAGTTCGTGCCTTACTGTTTATGAAAATAAAAACGAATAAAATACGTGGGAAATTTACTACTGATAGCCTGGTGCACGGTATATCGAAAATGACTTTATTTGGGAGTTCTTAACGAACAGGAAAATGAACACTTCATTGTCTTCGTTTAGAGATAATTGACGTTCTACAAAATCTGTGTACAAGGTGTCTTCCTGAATTGTCTGGCGAAAATAAATAGAAGCTGTTACATGATGATTAATGCATAACTGTCCTGAAAATCTTGTAATGTCCAGAGAAACTCTTCAGATGGTCTTCTCAGAGCTTGTGATCCGGGATCTACAGCTTACGCGAGAGTGGATTCCGAACCACTCTAGCTCCGTGACAAACGGTGATAATATTGTCGCATGGGTGAAAAGCGATCAAAACCAAAAGCCACAAAATATTCATTTGCAAATAGTCGCTAAATATACAGATCTTTCTAGTTGGTTTTCAGGTTTAGCCATTGTCTTCTTCTTCTGAATCGAGAAGAAGAAGACAACTGATGGTAGCGGATTAGCCTTGATTTAATTCCCTATATTTTTGGGGTTCAGTTGTTTATCAAGTCAAATGTTCATCTAATTTTTACTGCTGTCCGTGCTGATGACTGATGGTTGATGATAGATAGACGATAGATTCAAAATCGCACTAGTTTTTTGCATAAAACTTTTTAATTCGTGGAATAGCTTTAAGCTAGACTTCGCCTTCAGTTTCATAAAATTGCAATGTTCTTTTTCTTTTTATTGACAATAAAGACGTTTATTATTATTATTATTATTATTATTATTATTATTATTATTATTATTATTATTATTTTTAAATACCTAGGTGTAGGAGGCCATACTTACAAGTCTCGTTATCTTACGCTGGTTATGTTTCTCGTAGAAGTAAAATATTTATAGAAATCGAAAACGAGTTAATCTACTAGTTTCCTGATGGTAGGGAAGTCTGCCCTCTCCCGCAGACCCCGCAGTCTCTTATATCTGTCACTTCTAGTGGTGATTCTGACTGTCTTGTTAAACATTAGTTGTCAAATACTACTGTACCCCTCTCCTGTTACCCCACCCGACGCATTAACGGACCACGTGGCAATGCGATACACCGCACACAGCGCACGTCGATAATCCCTTCCTCGAGTGAGTCGAGGAGAAATTGTAATGATCTCTCAACATATAGCAAGCTATTCTTTACGCTCTCATGAAATCTCCATACCCAAGATGAAATATACGTATCAGTAATCCTCCAGGTCAATGTTTCATGGAAAAACTATATGAGGTTCATTACCATGACTTTTCCCCAAGAATTTTTTTTTCTGTTTCGTGTCAAACCTATTTTACACGACCTGTACTGCTGGAATACTGTTCTCATTTATGAGGTCGGTGCGATGTATCAGAAAAACCGTAGAAAACTTGACGACCCATTTCTGTTTTATAGATATTTTCATGCGATCTCATCGAGATGAACCCGTCGAGCTCAGCCCTCACATCAATTTGTCGTCACTTTGGAGACATTCCGATTACATTTTTCCCAACGAACGACTTCACTTGAGAACTCACCGCCTCGGAAGGTGTTCCCTGAGGTACACAGCCTGCAGAAACTCAATAAGAACACCAAGTCTTACCTACTTTCCGTCTGCACTCACGATGTTCTCTAGACATTGAAGGATTTTTTTCGTGGGGACCAGAACATAAAGTAGGAGAAACGACGAGGGCAAAAAAGAGTTGAGAAAAAACAAGAATATGAAGCACGATGAAAAGAAACTGAAGACAATAGTGTAAACAGAAGCAACAATATGGAGCAGCTAAAAATTAGACAGAGAACGATGGGTCAAAAATATAGAGGAACAAGAGAAGAAACGTTGGCAAAAGGTGGAGGATCAAATTATTTGGTTCCAAGATAATTTTAAAATAAATCTGGAATAGCAAAGAAAAACAATAGAAAGAACAAAAAGCAGTTTTCTATCAGACTATCCCTGAAACCTCGCAGAGACAAGCAAAGAGTTGAAGAAATAAACCACATTTCATATTATTTTACTCAAATTATAGGAGGCTTATAGATTCATTACCATTTTATTTTTGTAAATACGCCTAATACCAATTAAAGCCAGATACAAATGCACTGCGTCATTTTTACATGTGATACTGTCAATCAAAAAAGATTACCTGAAGACATCATCATGAATAGTTTATATTTTCCATTCAGCGTGTGAGATTCTCATGTTCTCTCTTTTATTGTTTTTCAGGTCAGAGATTTAGTAGAGAAATGTACCTGCCCAACACAGTTTCCCATGATCAGAGTGTCCGAAGGAAAATATAAAATTGGAGATACGAAAGTTTTGATTTTTGTTAGGGTGAGTATATGTTTGTTTATAGAAGAGATGCATAGTTAATAAATTCATTTATAAAATATTTGTCAGATACTTTCGAAAAAGTTATTAATTGATAGATATATGCAAATACGAGCCTTTCGCACAATCTTATATAATTGAAATTTCAGGACTTGTTTATAACAAACAAAAAATGGTGGATTTCAATCAAAAGAGATATAAAATTCATAATTGTCTCCTTTTTCTTCGACTCATAATCTTCATCTTCGGATTTATTTTCTTTTAGTTATTTCGATGAGATTTAAAATATAGGAATTTTCTCTTATATAATTTTGAACCAGGTTTTTCATTTGAAATGTATATTTTACATCTTAGGGATTTGAAGCTGCTGTACTAAACTACATACCAATATTGTATTCTTTGGATTCTGCTTGTACTTCAAACAATTCTTGAAGAATGGTTTTCAGTGCTGAGATGACATCAGCTACTCTTAATTTTTTTTTTTGGGATAAAGATGAACAATCTCGTTTTCCTATATATCAACGGTTATTGTCTACGCCCCTTGTTGCTTGCGTGAATTTATATATCTAATATGGTTCTCGATGTATCGAGAGTTTCTAGACTCGACGATAGATTACTAATACCATTATTTAGAAGAGCTCTGGTTGTTCTTTCTTGGTAATATTTGTGGTGACGTCATGCACCCCTTCTCTCGAGCGGCACTAAAACAGCAAATGGACAGGTCCGGCTCCAGGCTCGTTACAATATTATTATATCAATTCAAATGAGTTGTTCAATGCGTCCTTTAACTTTCTTTTCATTTCCAGTGCAGAAGTCAATTATTTGAACACGTGCCATTTCTTGTTGCACTATTTGTTTCAAATATTTGTTATTCTATTATATGTACGCAATATCTCATTCATAGAAAATTTGAACACGGTGTTTTTATTGTACTGGTTTGAAGATTTCAGGTTTAATTAAATATAATACATAATGAAATGTCGGTATTGTAAAAACTAGAACAAACCGGATTGGAATTCAGAGATAACTTTTATTCAATATGCCTTCGTCACGTGAAACGCTTTTCATGTCAGTAGAAATATTGTCGTGCGGGATAGGAATATGATAATTCTGGAATACCTGTTTCAGTATTGATTTTTTTCTATATATATATTTTCTCAGATAATTTCCAATATTGTTCGAAATCGTATGGTAGTATAAATATTTGACTCCACTGATAAGTAATTCAAGGATATTCTGCTTTTTGGCATCTGAAACTCGTTGTTCAGGTCATGATTTCAACTTTAGGCCGATGTATAGATATGTCGAAAATATAGTGAAACAAATAAATAGAATTTTTTTTTCTTCAAAATTTTTTTCCTCGAGAGAAACTAGGTTTTACCCCCTTCAATCATTTTGGTTTGTTATAACTATACCTAGCACCCTTCGTTGGTTGCCTGTTGATATTAATATATTATCTCAGATAATTGCACTTGAGTATATTTTCACTGCATTCTAGATAACAGTCTGTGTTCTGGTTCTTTCCACGGTTTTCTTGAATTTTCCAGAACTTCCCAGAAGATTCAAGCTTCTTGTATTCTATACATTTCCATCCACGCCTCCTTCCGGGGCGCCAAACTTTTAAACCTTCACTCGAGTGTTTTTTTTTTTCAGTGCGTTTTAGAACCTTTCGGAGCTCCTCTTTTAGTTCGTTCCACGAAGGTCTCTTATTTTCTAGAACTTCAGGAGTTTGGAGAACATTCTAGAGTTTTTTTATGCTCTAGAAATTTCCCGAAAGTTTCACCACCTCGCTCCCTTCCTGGTAGCCGAACTTCACATGAGTGTCTTTTCAGTGAGTTCTAACACCTATGGCCTCTCTTCTGGTTCATTTCACGGTGTTAAAGAATTTTTCAGAACCTTCAAGAACATTCCAGAATGTTCACTTATAAGTAATCTAGAAATTTCACAGAAAGTTCCACACCGTACGCTTCCTCCTTTACGAACAAATTTTCGAGAAGTTAACCTGAGTATTATTTCACTGCATTCAAAAACCTTCTAGAGCTTCTGTTCTGTTTCATACCATGCTATTCTTGAAATTTTCAATAACTTCGAGAACATTCTCGAGTTTTCACTTGTATTCTAAAAAATTGGTTGTCTGTAAAGTCAGTTTACGGACTATAATTTTACGTAATAACGTCATAAGAAAACGTCACAAAAACATCATTATTTTGTATAATACAAAAATGGAGTTCATTGAAAATTACAATTTTTTCGATAAATTACGATGAAATTGAAAATCATAATTCAAACTCATGAAACTGATGCTTTTGAAAAGACCGCCAAAACCTGCTTGATATAATAATATATTCGCTTGCACTTAGAGGGCTATCTATCACCACAACC
This sequence comes from Chrysolina haemoptera, assembly GCA_958298965.1. Taxonomy (NCBI): domain Eukaryota; kingdom Metazoa; phylum Arthropoda; class Insecta; order Coleoptera; family Chrysomelidae; genus Chrysolina; species Chrysolina haemoptera. Next base: position 5,809,533 of record OY282594.1, read on the forward strand.
GCGAGATTATGGCAGTGGTGGTCATGAAGAAAGGTGTGTCTTTACTTACACACGCTTGTCTTTTAGAGATTGATATTGATTTAATTTTCCAATACTGAAAGCCTCGTACAATAATTGAAAGCATATCAAGACACATTTGATTATTTTTGTTTATTTTTATTTTTTTATTGGTTTTAGATTCTTCGAAATCACGTTATGGTAAGAGTAGGTGGAGGATGGGATACCTTGGCTCATTATTTGGATAAACACGACCCTTGTAGATGTCGAAGCCAACACAGGACGACACAAAGCGCCAAACTTGTGAACAAGCCTGGAGCTGCGGATTTGCATGGATCTCACGTATATTACGACAGGTAATTTCGTCTACCAAAAACGCACAAGGATTTCTCTACTGGTGTATTAGCATCCCCCGAAGGAATGCTATCAACTTAGTGTACCTGATGATAACGAGCTCTCAGAAACGACTTTAATCTCGCCGAACAGGAAATAACTACTGCCCCTTAGGACATTATTCAAATTTTATTGTCTTCTGTTGACGTGCTTTTATGATCTAAAGAAGGGTGATTCTTTACACTGCAAGTGTTGACAGAAGTAACTCGGTATATGCAGAACATGTTTATTGCATGAAAAGGGCAATCCCTACTAAATTTAGTTGGATGAAATTAATGTTTGAAAATCGTCCCTTTATGGCCTTTGACTGTGTTTTTGAGATAGGGTTCCACTATCTCAAAAACGCAGTCAAGCGACACAAAACGACTTCTAGAATTATGTTGCGGTCAACAAATTTCCTGAGTACCACCTTAGAATATTTGCATCAGAAAGTTTGATACAATTGAAAATTCATTGGTTAATAGAACTTAACAGTGGAACAACACCACACTCCGGAAGTTATTTCCGTCAGAATCTTTCTCCGCGGCTAGTATCAGCATAAACAGCATAACTGTCATCAGAACTGTCGGGGAAGAACAAAGTTGCTGCTACAAATATGTCTGCCGCTCTGATCTTACTCTACTCCTTCAGAGTAATGAAGTGGACACAGAAGGATCCTATATAGGAATTTGCATCCTTGATAGTCCGTTCCTCGGCTTTATCGTCCCCGACAAAAAGGATGCCGAAGACTTTAGAGTTTGGTCCGAGGACTTTAGACTTTGGAGTATCTTCACAATAGAATGGATTTAGACGGAGCATGTAAAGTCTTCAGAAGTTTGTATCCTCTTCTCTGCATGGTGCGTGACCAAGAAAATCCAGGGATTGGAGCCTTTCTCTCCAAGGCAGCAGCCCTAGCGGCTGATGAACTTGATCTGACTTTCAACTCCAAACGGAGTGACTCAAACTCTGTTAACGGATTGGTATCCGTTCTGCAAAACAGTTCGAATAAAGTTCAAACAATACTTTTCTCTTCTCACATATATTAATTTCCTTTCAGGACACCAGCAGCCACCAACCCGGAGATCACCACGCATTCCATCGGCGCCCTGAGCGGTCCGCAATCGCTCGGTCCGCCCCTGCATACTCTCAGTCGATCGAGGTCCCGCTCGCCCTCCAAGAGACCGCTCAGTCCTAACAATTTATCTAGGAGATCACTCGCTCCCCCTCAGATGCGGTCCAGGAGCCCTACGCCGAACTACACTTCGAACCTTGTCACCAAGCTCTCTACGAGTCGGAGTCCGCAGCATAAAAACTATGGACCGCAATCGCTGCCAATTACGAGTCCGAAACCGAAGAATGTTGTTAGTTCTATGCATATTCCAGTAGATTCTAAGGTAGGCACCGATAAATAAAAGCGTCTAGCCGTACCATTCTACTTTTGATCCCGCAGTTCGGCATGCGCACTTGTTTACGCTAGAAGTGGGGTGAGCCGTTAAATATTGCTGCTCCACGCCTGTTCTTTCTGAATTTTGGATAAATAGTCGTTATTTTATTTCCTTACAATTTTGTATTGTTATTAGGTCTAGGTAAGGGTAGTCAGGCCAGGTTTGTTGACTAGTAATTTACAAAATTAGAGTCGTCCTGCCCCAAGACCCAGCCCAATGAATTATATTCCACTATATAACTAATATTTTCCCACAAATGAAGCAGCGACTTACAGTACAAGTCAGTCGCAGCGCCACCCGTGAGGGAACCAACAAGAAATTCTCGATAGCAAAAACACCAGGAACGAGTTGATTCTTTTACTAACGAGGTGATTCGTTTATAGGTATTGAAAACCGAAATCAGTCTTCATGTGAATGACACCGACCATAGTGATACAACGTCAGAGGTTTCTGATGAAGGATACAGAAGTTTAGGCATAATTCACGATAAGAGCAAACAACGATCGTCACTGTATAGTCAAACATCTGCTGATGATGCAGAAGAAGCTGGTGAGTCATGATACAATTTGATGAATATGGTGAGAAAGTGATTTGAAGAAAAAATTTTGATGGAAAGTTTGATAACATTTTTCGAGATTTGAAGAATATTTTTTCAATGAAAAATCAAACCAATATCTCGTGAGGTCCGACAAGCTTACAAAGAGTTCTTCAGAAGTCTTGGAGATACTGTTGCGAGCTAGGGAAGGCGAGCCTTTTATTAATGTTCGATCTCAAGAACATTCGAGAATTGTACAATTATAACATCGTCAGTCAAACAACCAAAAGGGGCCGCAGTCAACGTAACTTGACTTGACAGCTATCGATGGTACCAAATTCGAATTTAATGTTTTTAGCTATGTAAATTTTAAATATCTAGGTCTGTACACTTGATTCAAGTACAAAAAGCTCGCAACGAAAAAAGGTTTAGAGATTGATCTTACTTTTCATCTATTGTCTTCACAGACCTGATTTGTCGCAAAAAACCCTTTCTATGATATTAGATGGTCTCCGAACATACAGTATTTTCATTTTGTTGCATTGTTTTCTAATATTTGAGTGCATTGCTCTGCTTAATATAGCATTTGACTTCGTTTTCAATTCCTTCGTGTTTCAGAGCATCAAGTCTACACAGAGGATGACCTCAACGAGTTCGGCCTGAGAAAAACTCACTTCTCACAGAGAATTTATGAAAATGACACGAAACCCAAACTAGAAAAGAATCTCCCATCGATGGAGAAACTTTCGGAATCTCCAATCAGATCGCCAGAGCTTCGGCAACAAGTTGACTCTATAATGCAGATACAGAAGGAGAATTCGTTCCATAGAATGAAAGTAGCGGATCCTATTCTAAGAAGAAAATCATCCAGCCGCACAAACAGCGCAGAGCGAAACAAAGAAGTTCTGATTACGGCGAAAAAAGCGATGGCACTGTCGAAAAAGCCAGAATCGAAAATCAGTACTTGGAGTGGTCGTCCCAGGAGTTCGAGGACGAGTCTCACAGCTGATACTTTCGTATCGCCTTTTGCCAGAAACTCCACAGGTATGACCAGAAGTTCAAAAACTATAGTGAAACACCCGCCCTTGAATATTTTATATTTTTCTTTCTGTATATTTTTTTACATTCTGTCTTAAAAGAAAACTTCTTATGTTCCTCTTCATAACAATTTTTTAGTAATTCATGTTAGTAATTATATTTTTTTAATGTGATTATCAGAATATTCATCACACCTATTATTGTAGAGGAGTATTGGTAAAGAAAATAAACATTTTCGAAAGCTTGACTGAAAATACGAAGAATTTTCAATGAGGTCATACATGATTGCTTCGCAAATATGAAGTTTCTCCCATGTCACAATATATATATACGAAACATATTCTTGTTTAAAAAACGCCTATTCATTGATTTCAGGCAGAAGAAGTGTTTCAGCAGTAGACAGGCGGACATCTTCAGCAAACACTTCACCAACGAAAGGAAAGCTGAAGCAAGACGTCCTGCAAGCTGTACAAAAAACAAACGATGACGAAGCCATAGCACAGCAACTGCAAGAACTGCTGAAAAAATACGGTAGCTTGAACACACTGAACGACGAAAATGACTTTCGAGGACCCCAATTCACCAGGATCACTCCAAATCGGATGTCCTACAGGAGTCCCAGAAAAGATCCCAGGAACGAAAATAACTTGTCCAGGATACCAGCGCCAGTGTTGTGAATGAAATCGTAATTTTATCTGAAGAAGTGTAGTGTATGTAAAGTATTAAAACATGAACTTTCAGACATCCCAGTCAGTAGTATTACATTCCTTGATATAGTAGGAAATTTACTGGAGTATTCGAAATGGCCGTAGAATATTCCTAATATATTTTGGATTAATATACCAGCATGGTGTTAAACGGGATATAGCTTAAAGAATTCTTGATGAGTTGCAAGAATATTTATTGTATTATTTTTCGTTGAGGTGTATGTAAATAGGTCCCTTTTCTTAAACTCTTCAAAATCCGATTCTACAGATACAGATAAAGGAAGTAATATCCCAGCCAACCATCGTGTGAAAGCAAGAATTACTTAGGTATGCGATGTAACAATGTTGCACCAATGCGAACTTCAGGCTTTGCCTATAATCGACTTATATATGATATCACAGTTACAATAACACATCACAAACAGGAAAAAATGTGATGTGGCCACCCCTACTTGACGTCAACATGTATACCACAAGTCGTGATATCACATTTAGACATATATGAGAAGAAGTAGTACAGAATAGACAAAACCGTGGCGTGCGAACTTTCCTTTGTTTCTCGACGAGAGGGTGTTGCGTGTTATTTCATAAACGAACATAACCTAGAAATTGGCATTCGAATCTTGTGTTCATCGAACGATAATCTTTGGAGTTACTTTTGGCATTTGAATTTGAATTTCGAGAAATAATAACATATTGTGTGCTATTTGAAAAGATTCCAGTGACAGTCAAATGTTGTACGCAAACATCTCCAAGAATAAGTAGAGGTATTTGTTCTGCCTCGAAATTTTTAATTTTCGTGAAAAAACCTGTCAGAAATTTGGATGAATATATAAGTAGATGATTTTTTTTTCCAAAATTAAAAAAACTGGTTGTATCGAATAGGTGTAATACGCTTCCCTATTCGCAGTGAGTAGAGAAAGTCAAGACCTGGAAAACTATGAGGAACTATAGAAACAGCCGAAATCACAGTGTGACTTATTGTGTGGAATTGTATAACACCTATTAGTGACTTCCTGTGTGATTAATTTCATGTCTGAAAGACTTCAAATGCAATGTCGCATATGTCACAACGTGATATCACCCTTACATGTTTTTGTATCACATGGTTGGCTGGGATCTACAAGCAAAAACTGTTCTCAATATTTTGCGCGCGGGTGTTCAAGACATACATAAGAATAATTGATGTTAGTTCTCTACGTGTTGCGTATTGTATATGTCTTAAAGCTCTCAAATAATCCTGAACAAAACACACTGGCCGTATATAATAGTACCGAACTTGTTTTTGAGACACCAATTTTATGCCCTGCACAACTAGGTAAAATTTTGAGCAATAGCAGTCTTGATTCCTCAATGCTTTTAAGTATGTAACTTATCAAGTGACATAACCCTTAACTTATTATGCAAAACTATGTTACCTAATATTTTTGGCCACCTACCTGTATTCTTCTTCATGCAATTAGATAGGTTTTAAATATTGAAAACAGTTTGTTAGTTCGCAAAGAAAATATTAATGCCTATTAGGATTTCCTTAAATTTATTATAAAAATTCCTATGAAATTTATTATTGAACCATTCCAGAAATTCGAGATTTTTTTAATTTTTTTAATAGTTAATTTTTTTGTTTATTAAGTTTAGAGCTAATTGTAGATATCAATAACCTGTTAGACATAATCAATCCAAAATACTAATCAGGGTATTTTGTATTTTAAAAATATATGTATTTTAGTGTAAATAAATAATAGGATGAGCGGAGACTTTTCATTTTCTAGCTAGTTTTTTATATAGGCAGATCTAAAACTAATGGTACTAAAATACACACTGTTCCAAATTTGGAACTTTTATTTTTAATATAATTTACAGGGCAGTTACCCAATAAAAATATATCAGTGAACCTAATAACTTGTATTAACTGATATAGATAATTACATAGTGGGTTCGTTTTAGAATTACCGTGCTTTCTGAACATTCATTTGACCCGAAATGAAAATTGATGTATATGATCAAATTTGAAAAATTTAGAAACATATAATCAAATAAGAATACTGCTCCCTTTTCTATTATTTGGACTAGGAATCTGGAAGAATACCAGGTAAACTAGGAATAATAGTTATAAGGGTGTATAACTTTCCATTTGTGTAACAGTTACCCTGTTTTAAGTATAATTTTAAAATGTTATGTACCATATCGATTATATGAAAGAATTTTGCTGGCAATAAAATATATCAAGAACTAAACTTATTTTATTCGTCACGTTTACTTTCGAATTTCAAGATGTTACCATCTAGAACATCTAGAAAAGTGACTAAAATACCATTTAATTTGCTCGGAACTAGGATGAAAAATCGATATTGGGTTTTAAAAGTGATGAAACATACTTTTAAATTCCTTTGAAGGTGGTAAAAAAATACATGCGGTAATGGATATAGATATGTATAACTTTATAATAATAGTTATTTATGATACAAGTGTTAAAAGTGGCATTTTATTTTGTGAGTGGGGAATATTGCGAAACGAGCGTTAGCGAGTGGAGCAACCCCACTTCAAATATAATAAACCCCAACGCACTTTATTTATGAATGTCATTATTTGTCAGTGATGAAGGACATTCTACAGTTGGACTAAATACTACTTCGTTTGTAACTTCAAAAGGAATTAGTATTATCAATTGCGCAAACGACCAAATACATGTGTGAACTTTTATAAACGATTCCTCTTGAGTAGGTGTTCTGATTATAATATCTGATTGAAGTGTTTCTATTAGAGAGATCTATATTACTGAGTATCCATCATCTCATCTGTCATTTTACTTTTAACACTAGTGTTAAGTACTTTTAACACTAGTGTTAAAAGTGATTTTGTGAAAACGTCAGTTTTTAGTTCATGTGTCAATGAATTAAAAACGTCATTTTTAATGTCAGTTGTACAAAAAATATAATAAAAGTGTAATTATCCACAAATTTCTCGTGTTCATAACTGCTTACAACCCTACGAAAAACAAAGGGCTTCAATATAATTTATAAATGTGTTCTGTCATAGTTGAATGGTATTAGTTTGATGCATAAAAGATAAGATATTTAATGGAGATAATTCGGGAATCATTAGTCGATATGGTGATGTTCATTGTGAATACGGTGAATTTTGTGTACAACAACACTTAAGTTAACTTGGCCATTATCTTTCAAACATCCATATTTTGATTTTTTAAATGAAACACTCGGTATATTTTCATTTATAACAACTCCTTTTTAATGACTGTATACTTTTCATTCTCTTCTCGCTGTCAGTATCCGGGCTGTCGTTAGACGCTAGTTTACAATACTTGCACTTGGCTGCCCAACAATAACATTCATGTTCTGTCCTGTCTGGTCCTGGGGGTATATTCTCGAACCGTTCGATTTCAAATCGTATACGAAAAAGAGAGAAGAATATACATATTCCAAGTGCATTGGTATGAAACAGTATATCAAAATCGCATACGTACAAACTCGAGAATAGCACCCCTGTCCTGTCGGCCTGTGCCACGACTGCCACGCGACATGACATTATTGACTTTGACAGTGTTGACTTTGACAGTGTTGACTTTGACACTTGACTCATTAACAGTTGACACGCATGACACCATAACAGTGATGACTAATTAGCACAATCATAACATTCGACATTTTTTTTAAATTTCACTAATAGTTAACTGGTAAACTGTAAATAACTCGAAGTTTAGATAACATAACTCTTACCGGAAACTTTTTCTAATCAGCAATTAATAATAATCACCTGAACATTCCGTTGTCTACTGCGAATTGTACAAAAGTAATGAAAACAACTAGTAAAGTAACTGAACTATTTACCTATTTGAATCAATTGTATTTTTACTGAAAGCGAGGTTCTTAAACGCCTAGAACAATGTCTGTTCAAATTCCTCTGAAAACTGTAGATTTCTACAAGAACATCTTCAATAAGGTAAGATTAATCATTATGGTCCTATTTTTTCAAACAGTTCATTATCATTGCAGTACGATAGGAATAGAGACGGCTTCATTAGCATGAATGAGCTGCATGAGATCATTGAGAGTCGTGAATACGAAGAAGACATCCCCCCATATTGTGTGAAAAGAATTCTTGAGCTACATGATCGGGATGGAGATAGAAAATTAAACTTTGACGAATTTTATGAAATGATAAATAACCCTGAATTGCAGTATGTTTTTGGACATTATATGACCAGGTAAGGGCTCCAAATAACCTACTTACTCATGGTTATTTCCCTGTTATGGAGCATAAGTCTAATTATATAGTTTTCATTTCTAAGAAATGAATTCAACAAAAAGTTATGCTTTATAGGTACATCAACTGGATCGTTCCTCGACGACAGTATCCACCAACATCAAGAACTGTAACAGATGGAATATACGAAGAGGAATATTCCTGCTATCCTCCGGCAGTTGGCATGATCATCCTTTCCCTTGTGGAAATTATATTTTTTTGCATTGATGAAGCAACAGAGTATAATTCTACTAAAACTGCATCAGGACAATGTGCAACTTTATTTATTTATGAACCTAGCCGTAGAAGGGAAGTTTGGAGATATTTAACCTACATGTTTGTTCACATTGGGTACGTTTTTTTCCAAATCAAGATTTGATTGGAACCCGTCTATAATTTGCTCAAGTTTTCAAGTGCTGAATCAATTTAATGTTTAATGTACACATTCACAAATTTACACTCACAAGTGTGTATCAAAATCTTTACTATTTTTGAAAGGAATGTGACAGTAACTATTTATAACATTATAACCAACATATTTCATACCTTGCAATGAGTATAAATTCAAATATTTCGAAGATTGTTGGCATTTACGAGGGATTTCGTTCACAAAAATTTCCCGATATTTAAAACTTACATAGCCACTAACAAAATAATCACTAATGAGTATCCGTATCACATACGCACCCACTTATTCAACTTCAAATATCTATGACTTTACCATGAATGTCAATTTCACTTGAGCTTTTTATGTATAGATTAAACCGTATAGGGCCTAAAACTGTTCCTTGCGGAACACCAATAACTTTATCTCTTATTTGAAGTAACTGTTTTTAATGTTTTAGTGCCTTCCATTTGGTTGTTAACTTATTGGTTCAGATTCTGCTTGGAATACCCTTGGAAATGGTACACAAGTGGTGGAGGGTGCTAGTGGTATATTTGGCAGGAGTACTTGCTGGTTCTTTGGCTACATCTGTCGTTGATCCCACTGTCAAACTTGCAGGGGCTAGTGGAGGAGTTTATTCTTTGGTCACCGCTCATGTTGCATCCATCATCATGGTGAGTGATTGAGATTCACGAATGCTCTCTCTCTCTCTGTCTCTGTCTCTCTGTTTCTCCCTCTCTCTCTCTCTCTCTCTCTCTCTCTCCCGCGCTCTCTCTCTCCCGCTCTCTCTCTCTCCCGCTCTCTCCCCCGCTCTCTCTCTCGGTCTGTCTCTCTCCCGCTCTGTCTCTCTCCCGCTCTCTCTCTCCCGCTCTCTCTCTGTCTCTCTCGCTCTCTCTCCCGCCTGCTCTCTCTCTCCCGCTCTCTCTCTCCCGCTCTCTCTCTCTCCCGCTCCCGCTTTCTCTGTCCCGCTCTCTCTCTCTGTCCCGCTCTCTCTCTCCCGCTCTCTCTCTCCCGCTCTCTCTCTCCCGCTCTCTCTCTCTCCCGCTCTCTCTCTCTCTGTCCCGCTCTCTCTCTCTCCCGCTCTCTCTCTCTCCCGCTCTCTCTCTCCCTCCGCTCTCTCTCTCTCTCTCTCCCTCCGCTCTCTCTCTCTCTCTCTCCCGCTCTCTCTCTCTCTCTCCCGCTCTCTCTCTCTCCCGCTCTCTCTCTCTCTCTCCCGCTCTCTCTCTCTCTATCTCTATCTCTCTCTCTCTCTCCCGCTCTCTCTCTCTCTCTCTGGCTGGTAGGTACTGATAAATAACATTTATAACCTTTTTGAAATCGGCCTAGCAAACCAAGTTGTGAATCTGTCGTCGATCGTTATGAGCTCTTGTAATATTTCAGAACTGGAAAGAGATGTCATATCCGATAGCCCAGCTTTTCGTCTTCATCATAGTAGCTGGCACAGATATTGGAACGGCTGTTTACAACCGCTATGTCCTAGATATTAACGAGCATATTGGGTATGCTGCTCATATAGCTGGTGCATTGGCAGGATTACTTGTAGGAATCAATGTTTTGAGGAATCTCAGTGTTACCAGAACGGAACGAGTGATTTGGTGGTGTTCCATAGTGGCGTTTAGTGTTTTGATGGGAGTTTGCGTCATTTGGAATTTGGCATGGACAAGCTACTTTCCTAAAGAAATGTAATACCAGGCAGCATGAAATCATCCACTATTGTGATATTGGCAGCGTACTTGAGTATACTCGAATTTTTTCAAAGTACATAATTAGGTATACTTTTCAAGAGCATTGATTATCAAGTGTTTTTCTTGCTTGGTGTTCAAGATATAGAATACTGAGTTGAGATTATTTAGAAATATTGACTACATCTTAGAAATTATTTTCAAACATCTTGAGGTATGAAATGAGATATAAGAGATTTAAGTTTGTTGATATTTATGAAACCGTTGAAACTAAAAAAAAATAGATATTGTCTTGTTCATTCAAATAATTTGTCTTACTTTACTTTTCAATACTATAAGACACAGCTATTTTTATGGCATTCAAAGATCTTTACTTTGGTGCTTACTTATATTTGCTGTATTTAGTAATTTTTTAGTATTGAAATCTCTCCCTCTCTTACTTTGGCATTATACACTATTTATTCATGTATATTTATTAGTTTCCTCAATTTTATAAATGAATATTATTAATGACTGTATTAAAAAATGGAATAATGGACGACTATGGTCCACCGTGAGAACAAATAATGTGTTTCCCCTTTACCACTTACTGTTTTTCCACATTCAGATACAGTTTTATCAACAAGTGAATTCGGTAAGATTTCTGTATTTGCTATACCACAATATAGAATATGTGCAAAAAAGTAGGTGGGTTAGGTAAGGAGGCAACATATTTGTTTTCAAGGACAGTATTATTATTAATTGTTAATTCATTGAAGTGTATATTAATTATTTATTATTTTCATTAACAGTATTACATTTCTTCTAAAGGTCATTCGATAAAGTCAGTAAAGCATTTTGGTATAAGATATGAAAGTCCACAGGTGACTTATTTATAATGAATTTTCTTGTAATCCAAAAGTAAATGATCACAGATTTGTTTTAAATAATTACAATTAAAATATTGCAATAATGTCCTCATCTCATGACAGCTTTTATATTGACTGATCTGATATGGATTATTAACATACTTACTGTTCGCGGATTTTTTTATGTCTTATTTATATTTGATGTTTATGTTTGTTTTTTTGATGTTTCTGCTGGTCAAACTTGATTTTTAATGCTTCAGTTTTATCTTTTTCAGTTGGATCATATTATTTTTTCTCCCCTTTCAACCTTCACGTGACGAACAGTAAACTCTCAATGAGAGTATACATAATGCAGATCTTATGTGATTAATAGGCGGCTATTATTATTGGCTGAGGAGCTCCAGAGCCGCTTACTGGTTTTTGGTAGCAGGTTCAGCATTTTTTGACAAAGTAATAAGCAACTGTTCTACATTTGAAAATTTTCAATCTCTGATTAGACAATAAACTTATATGAAATATTCAGAACGACCCAGTTGACTGATTTCTTTGTTTGTATTCAATGTATACCTATAAATGTTATCATATTCACCAGAGCATCTTTGTAGCTTTATTTTATTATATTTTATGGCGAATCTCCTTATGTTCATTAGGTTTTTGCCTTGATATATTTATCTTAATAGAAACCTCATCTAGATCTAAATACACTGTATTTTTCGTGTCATATCACCATTGTTATATCAATTATAACAAGATATTCATTATTACAATACAAGCTTATTGCATACACATTCCAAATGTTATATGATATATTGTATTTTTATATTTTATCAAATCTATATTTTTGTACTGAAATTTTCCTCAATAAATAGATTTGTGAGTTTTGAAGATATGGTTGTTTTTGTATTTGTATTTATTCATTTCCTTCAATGATACTGTATATCTGTATAGGAAGTGTCAAACATTTGAAACTTAACCAAAACCTAAAAAATCTATAAAATGGTTAATATTACAGCGCCCTGTTAAAAAACTCATGTAGGCACCAAAACGAAGTCCATTTTATTCAACGTTTCGATGATAAAGATGGCATCTTCATGATCTCAACTCTTTGAGAGTCATGCTGACTTCATTTCAAACAACCAGCTTCAATCCCAAGTTTAATAAAGGTATAGATAAAGTGATTGTAAAGGTCCACTTGGTTACATCCAGGTCCGGCGCGTTCGTACAATTATATAAGGTACATTTTTTGGTCCTAGTTTCGCTTTGTATTCCACTTCTTTTGATAGGGAGAGCACACTGCATAATTTTCCATGATTGGTCGTCGTTCACCGTGTTTTTTTGAAATTGCATTCAAATGAAGTAAGACAAAGTATTTATTGAGTATATTTTCCTAATACATTCACAATAACATTTTTAACAGTTGTACAATTAAGTTTCATGTTCAATAAAGATAGTACTTACATACATATACCTACCTAATTTTTAAAAGTTTCAGTTTTGAATGAATTTGAATTCAGTAATAATGATGATGTGGCTAATGGCCATAGCAGTCGATGCCAACACGCAAAAAAAAACAATATATAGGAAAGATAAAAATAATATTCACATACAAAATATAGACTGAATGCTCAGCCGAACTAGACAATTTTTTGAGTTTTTCTTTTTATATCTCAGTTACATCTCAGTTATTTTTGTTTTGTTTCTGAGGTATCATCCAGAAAATTGTAATTTTTCTTTATATAATTTTTATTATCGTTTAGCTATGTTTAGCAAGGTGAAATAATGGTAGAATGTATCGTTCAATGTTATTACTCCTTGAAACTTTGAAAGGCATCCTCCGGATACTGTCACATTGTCCGTCACATTTCTGTTTTTATTTATCTGTGCATAACTTTAAATCTGGCAACAGCGGCCGAACATTTTACGTGGTGCGCTGCTCCTTGCCTCGATATAATATATAATCTTGTTATCCATGCATTCGGTAACCATGAACGATGGGATATTAGCTTAACCCCACTTTGCTACCTTCCTTTAATAATTTTAAAAGGATTTGGTGGCTGTTTTTGTGAATGATTTGTGTCACTAATTTTATGTGTAAATTTTTATTTTTCAAAAATGTGACTGACAAACAATGTGACAGAACATCCCGCTGGCCTTGAAAGTATCCAGAGGCTGCCTTTCAAAGTTTCAAGGAGTAATAACATTGAACGATACATTTCTGCCATTATTGCACCTTGGTAAACATAGCTAAACGATAATAAAAATTATATAAAGGAAAATTGCAATTTTCTGAATGATACCTCAGAAACAAAAAAAAATAACTGAGATGTAACTAAAATCACTAGTACAAATTTTGACCAAACAGGATTCGAACCCAGGCCCCACAATCTCTCGTCAGGTGCACTCCACAAACTGTGTCTATCGGTAATACCGACTGAAAGACTTATAAAGTGTTTTCTGGTATGCATACGTGAATGTTTCCATCTTCATCATACCTGATGATTAGAGATTGGGGGGGCCCTCGTTCAAATCCCGGCTGCTCCACATTTTTATTTCAGTTTTTCAATTTCCATTTTCATGTCTGCATTGCCGCTAACGGATTTCTTTATATGGATTTAAAGACCCCAAACTTTATAAAAAGCTTTACACTTACAAGAAGTGTCATCACTCTTTTTCTTAAAATCAATAAAAAGGCATGTTTAACAGGTTTAGCCTCTTCATAATATTTTCAAGAAGAATTATATTTTCAACCAAGTAAATTTAAGATATATTAGGATGATTGTATATATTACCTTTCTGGGATCATTTATATTCGAATCTATTTTTTTTTTAACATAGATAATGATATTTTTTTTATGACTACGCTCGTGTATATATCCCCAGTCATTATTTATAAAGTTAGTTGATTTCAATAGTTATACAGGTAGGAGCAATTTCCCATGCCATATTTAGTATAGTTACATGTTTGTGGAAGAGTGAAATCTAAAACAACCAGAACAATTGCTAGTACTACCAGAGTTACCCAGCAAACATGCCAAATCTTAATTTCTATTTCGGTTACTTTAAAATTCTTCAATATGTTTACTCCAAATAAGAGTCCAACTACAGCACCTCCAATATGTGCGGCATAACTACTTCCATCCATTTCGCGAATTAGTACTTTATAAACAACATCCAAAACAAATATGATGCCAAATATCAACAGGTGCATAACGGGATGGCTCATTTCTCTCCAATTCTGCAAAAAATCAAATTCATCGATTAGTTTAACTTAGCTTAGCTCGACCACGCTCTGCCATTTGTCTGTTTCAACTGAGCAACTGAGCAAAATTTCAGAGCTCATCTATGTGGGGGACATAGGAATATTTTGATTTTTTTTTTTAAATATACCGAATAACTCATTACTTTCTTGATTAGTTTTTTGCTTCTCTCGGAAGAAACGATAAAGGTTGACATGCGTCGATGATGAAACGTAGACAACTAGAATAGACACAAAGAAGGAAATGATTCATTGGGCGAGTTTTTAAATTCATCGATGGATGATGCGCATTCGTGCTGTCATTGTCATTTTCTATTAGTTAAATAAGGATGCAATGCTCATGGATGGATCCATCGATGAATTTAAAAACTTGTCCATTGTTGTGATTACCTGCTGGAAGGCTTATTACGAGAGACAGAGTGAGGATGATTAGTGAAGTCGGAGCAGGTTAGTCAGTCAGTTTCGTAGTTAGTTATTCCGGATATTTGAGTTTTTCAATGAGTTTAAATTAAATTTTATGCGTTTTCGTACTGTGTGTTATTACGGTGTTATTAGGACCTACAGATGATTCAATCATGACATATTTTTCTGTTTCACTTACCTACATACATTCAAGTACCTATTTCAATCAACTTTTTTCTTGTATATCCTATGAAAACCTATCCGAAAAATACTCAGTATTTTACGTGTATACCTACCAATATGACTGCCGCAATGGGGATCGTAAGAAAGGCAAATACTCCTGCACTAGCACCAGCCAGTGAATAATCTCGAAGTACCACGGCATGTGTCATGGCTCCGCCCAAAACGCCCATGAAATATACGGGAATCACCCTCCACGAATGTATAACCTCCATAGGAACTCCCAACAAAAGTTGAACGACGATGTTCCCATATAAATGAGTCGGTCTGAAAAATCAAATTCATGAGCAATTAATAGACATTTGGCTCTAGTTTCTTCGTACAAGCCAAAAAAAAAAGTGGGATGGTGATAGTGGATTCATGCAGCAGGTCTTAATCATAAGAAAGAATATCGCTATTTTTATTCAAGTTTGAAGTGCACTGTATGGGTGAGTCTCACGCCACTTCTTTCGATGAGTACATCTAAGAAGGCCATTCGCTGGTCCTGTTCAGTCTCCATATAGTGAACTTAATATTAGGGTGTTGAACATTTAGGTCATTTAGGTGGTCCAGGAAAAGGTTCAGCCTGACCCTTCCGTGTCTCCAATTGACGAAGGTTATCCACGTATCGAGTCACATAATTTTTCCCGAAAATTCGAAGTTTGCACTTTCAATTTTATCTAGGTAAGATTATTGAAAAAAAATGTTTGTTTAACTTAGTTTGTTATTGTTTGTTGAGGTATCTGTACTTGTATGAAATGTTTTATTCAAATATAAATAATTTCGTTCTAGCTTTTGCTTCATTTCTCATGAGCCCTAGGGCGTTATGAGTGTATTTATAGCAACCATCTCCAAGGTAAAATAAACAAATTATATACAAGTGAAAAATTAAAATTGTTATTCATTCATCCTGACTTACTCTGAGTGGACGAAACAGTATGTCAAATAACGATAAATTTCGTATTTCCTGCAAGGCAGAAAACTCAGGGTACAAAAGTAAGGCCCATTTTTCCCATCAGGAGTGTTTGACTTATTGAAGAAGAAGAAAATTATCTGGACAGCCGATATTAATAGCATTCTGATCGTACTTTTTTTGAATCTAAATTTCGCTTCATACTTTCCAGTAACAGTGAGAGTTCTCTTCAGTTCCAGTGACTTTTTACTAGTTGGTGTAACGACGAGGAACTTACATATCCTAAAATAAAGAAAAATTATGAACATACAAGGTGGGGCAATGGTGCGCATCAGGTTCCCATTGCTCGAGTTCTATGATAGGTACCTAGAGGAAGATGAATCAAAAACCAAAGTCAACAAAAGAAATAGCAGGCAAAATATTGTCTTAAAAAGTGTACAGATTATTGAACAAAACTTAACTTTTTTAGACCCAACATTAGTAACAAAACCCATGAAATGATAAAAGGGCCTGGTGGATTGGGAAACATTGATGTTGGCTCGCACAAAGCTAAAAATTGAATAATGATTCTACTGAATATACAGTCAGGAACGGGCACTGGATCCAGGGGTCCACCTAGCCCCACCCTTGTGAGGGCCATGAGTCTCATGAAAAACTTAGATATGGTAGAATTTGCAGTCGTTTAGTTGTTGATTGATAAATTTTATCACAAGAAAGTTTGCCTCACTCATATATACTGAACTCACTTAGTAGTCAGTCCTTGGAAAATATTCTTGAATTTGGGATTGTTGACCATTTCCACAAATTCTTTGAAATCGAGTCGTTCATCTTTGTTTGCATCAAATTGCGAATAGATTTGTTCAGCCAACCCCTCACTTATGTCAATGTTTTCTTGAGTTTCTATAAATGTCTTGAGTTCGGATATACTAATAATCCCATCTTGGTTAAGATCGCACTGAAAAGTAATATAAAATAGTTATTTATGATACAAGTTTTAAAAGTGGCATTTTATTTTGTGAGGGGGAATATTGCGAAACGAGCGTTAACGAGTGGAGAAACCCCACGAGCAAAATAACAAAAAATAACACATTAACGCGCTCGCTCTGCTCACGCGATAAATTATCTCGATTGTTAATCGCCCTTATTAATACACTTGTTCGTTAAATAACCATTAACGAACAAGCGTATTAATAAGGGCGATTGACAATCGAGAGTCTTTTATTACTCCGAGATCGAGATAATTCTGTACTGACAAACTCTCGGAATTCTGGACCTGAAGGGTCACGCACAAAAGATCTGATAGGTCGAAGTGCTTGTGATGCTGCTTATGTACAAACACCCCCACAATTTAAAATCTAGCTAGTGCCGCATGACAATAAAGGGGAAGCAATATTAAAATAAGAATAGATGAATGTTCTTACACTTTCGAATATACTTCTGTAGTATTCCGTGAGTTCGGTGTCATCCAAAATTGTTGAACATGTCACTTGCAGCTGCTGCAGGCGCTTCGGACTTCCTAGAGAATCCATTTCCTCTGCGGGAAAATGAACAGATCCCATGTCGTGCTACTGATGGAACACTACACGCACTTTTATTAACAGATTAATGAGTTCATGTACATGTTATCTTTATACATCCGCATATTTTCTGTGATAAATCTAGTTCCTTCGGTTTTGAGGTTCACGCAGTGTCGGTACAATGAGTAATTCGTGTAGATGTGAATACGTGTATAGTTTTGTGGTGACTGCACCTTAAATACAGGGTTTTTCATAATTGAATGCCGGTATTTTTTTTCCACGTCTTATATATTATCATTCTATTTTGAACATAAAGAAATACCGACTTAATTTTCCCTATTATCACAATTTCCCTAGCTATTTTGAACATTTTAGTAAGAAATAAACTATCAGCGAAAATTTTGCTTTCAAAGATGCTGATAATTTTTTTTTTTTTTGAATTTACATTTTTTATCTTTTGTTCATTAAACTCACCATATTCCACTTAAAATTTTGAATCTGATGCAGGCGCGTGCTGAGGGTCATTCCATGGGAGGGGTAATCTTCTCCATGGGGGGGTAATCACTATTTTCGGGCATATTATTTACTATAAAGGTATCACTTACGTTCGAAAAGTCAAATTTTGATGTCATGGGGGGGGGGTAATTACCCCATTACCCCCCCTCAGGCACGCGCCTGATCTGATGTCATGTGACCGAAAACAAAAAGGTCATTGATGGGTAACATAATATCATAAAAATCTGCACCAATTACTTTAATTTACAATCCCAAAATTACAATTCTCTGGCTAGTCTCGAGTTCCGAGATATTCCCTTGTCTTATTCATCGTAGGACACCCTGTATATTCCCAGAACACTAATTGCGTTTCCTCTCTGGATACAAATGGATAGCCGTTCCTTGAACCACAGACCATCCTTTTTATTTCCTGTGCGCTCTACCAGCCGCCTGCAGATTCATGGTAAACGTTCGAGAGAGTTTCGTGTTTCCTTTTCTTATTTATTTAGTATTTTCAGCTGCAGATCCTGAGGAGACACACTGAACAACATGTGATGGTGGATGGTGGATTATCTACAGTGGTAAAATCTTAAACAAGGCATTTTCCACACCGTCAGGACGCTTTCCATCAGTGCGAGCTTATATAATCTTAGAGTGCGAGCATTCAAATACAGGGTGGAGGTCTCAGAGTAATGAAAGACCATAGAGATGCCTTCTCCATCCTAGTCTTGAAGTCAACATAACTTTGTTTACAAGCGAGGGCCTTATACATGTTAAGTCCGTATATTCATTCGGGTAGTTACGTAAGTTATCATTCTTCGTTTGTTTTATGGTCCTCTTATTCTACTCTAAATGTAAACAAACAGTCGATAACGTTTTACCACCCGTCACCCTCCTCGCCAACAAATTGTATAGAGAAGGATAGTTCATGTTCCCTTCAAAACAGGTATTTGTGTAGGTATAGGCAGGGCATCTCTATGTCTTTTATTACACTCTGAGGTGGAGGTCGACAGAGGACAATGCTCTGCTAATGATGTTGTTAGCTTCCCTGTAGGTACAATGTGCGTATATGTGTATATTGTATATTACTGTATTTGACATGTTCTACACCTGGTTTTTATTACAAAGAACAACTAGGTTCCAAAATAACCGAACCACACATGGGAGACACGGCTTATCTTGCCTCTTTAGTTCAGGGGTGGGATTCTGTGTACCATAGAATTCTATTGTCGACATTTTTGTCTCTTTTTCTCCTATGAATTCAACCATAATGTCATCTCACTTTTTCCATCGACAATAGAATTCTATAGCACACAGAATCCCACCTCAGGGGCTCGATTCTCAAATGTCTACTACCCTATGTCGCATGCGACAAAATATCTCCATCTCTTTTCAATGATTGGTCGAGAAAAGTGATAGAAATATTTTGTCACATTTTTTCGAATTGAATTCAACTACAGGACGTAAAACTACTTCATTATTCAATAATAATTTTGAATGAGTTCGATCACATATCAATACAAACGAAGAATGACAACTTGATCCGAATGAAGTGAGTGGGCATACACGAAGCTACTTGATTGATTGCGGACTTAACATGCACAAGGCCTTCGCTTGTAAACAAGTTATGTTACCTTCAAGACAAGGATGGAGAAGGCATCTCTATGCTCTGAGCAGACCACATATTACCAGCACACCAAAACTAGAAAACTACACTCTTGTATGAACATGAACGATGAAAGGCCGATTCAGATGATAGTGATGATACATGCGTGCATTTGGAGCACGTACAATTTTGTAATTCGCGTACACGTCGGTACAGCCTCACAAACACGAGTTCGATTATGCAAAACATAATTATAATCCATACCTGTTGCTTTTGCACAATGCATCTCGTACCTTTTCCAAAACGCAAAAAAATGTTTCATGTGAAATAGTTCATAATTCAGAGTGATAAAGGAGAGGCCTTTTCCATCCTTGTCTTGACGGCAACATAACTTTGTTGGTTTACAAGAGAGGGCGTTATATATTTCCATATTCAATCGGTTAGTTTTGTGTATACCCGCCTATTTCATTAGGATCAAGTTGTCGTTCTTCATTCGTAATAGTCCTACTTACTCTATTATAAACAAACTGTCCATAACATTTCACTACCCATCACCCTTCTCGCCCGCAAATTGTATAGAAAGTTCACCTCAAAACAGTTATGTCTTTTATTATAATTTGTTGATTTCTCATTGGCAACACTGATTGTCACTGTCAGAAACACAGATTTTAGATTTTATAGTTGTCATGTTGTGAATACTGAATGTGGTAGAGTTGCAGTGTTGGCAACCGTACCTTATTTAAGGTACATGTACCATTTTTTGCGTCGTTGTACCTTGTACCTTAACAATGTGACTAGGTACGCTATTTGTTCCATATTTCGTGTAAAATAAGAGTAACCACTTGACATGACAATCATGACATACGAATATCCGCGTCACCATGTTGAATGTTACCGATACTGACCGGATGTACACGAAGTACACGTAACAGGAACACAACAAGTCCACAGGCACATATAAACGTGTATTGATTGTGTTCTGTGCCACAATTATCTTTTTTTTCAGTTTATGATCACAGACGTGTGACATGTGACATTCTTGAAAAGTCAGACAAATCGTTGATTAACAAACGTATTTTGTTATTTGTATATTTTGAAATATTTGAACCCCTTATTAGTTTGTGTTTGATTGTTTAGATTTCTCTCAGGCAAAAGAAATCTGTTCTTTTATTGAAATGTTTTCTTTATTTGGCTGGATCATCTGCTATGAATAAACATTAAACTTGTCATAATTTTAACAGATGTTTGTTTTGAATCAATTTTTGACAAGAATGACATTTGACATTTGTGACGTCATGACTTTCCTCGTATAGGGAATATTTATGCAAATAGAAACGAACTTATTGGAAAGTATTCCTTTATACGCATGAGCAAAATTGGATTTATATCTTCTGCCACCTATGATGACGTCACAATTAAATCTACCTTATTTTTATCTGAGATACCTTATTTTCATTCGGTTGGTACCATATTTTAATAACTCATGGTTGCCAACACTGTAGAGTTGGAGGTTGGAGTGGGAAGACGAAATGGGAGTTTTTCCATGGAAATGACGAAAGTAGAAGCGAAGGGGATTACCCGATTTATTAATTTATAACAGTTTGTTGGAGAAGGTTGACTGTCTCAAAATGAATTTGTCATGTATAAATCATGAGAGGCATACCATTTCACAATATTATAAGAGAAGTACAATAATCTGAGTAAGTACATTTAGGAGAGCTCACATTTTATATTTTGATTTCTAACCTCGATTATAGATCCTGACGAATGCGATGGAATTAAGTAAATACGTCATAAAGAGCAAACATCACGCCGAAACTATTTATTATCCAAAATCCGAAGTGGTGGACGAAAAAAATAACATACTTCTGGGTTTCAAAGATTGTTTACCCGTGATCTGTAGAAAGATGAGTGAAGGTAAAAGTGCAGGTGGTGTTAAAAAAACCCTGAAAATTGAAGTCAACCCAAAAACTGGAGAGAAATATATAAATTTGAATGGTAAGAAAATAAAAATTATACCAGAGTCCGAACTTCCAACCCAATTACCAAAGAATGCGCAAGTTAGGAAGATAGCTTCCTTGAATTCAATTCCAACTGGATCATCTGTTAAGCTCAAAGTTTTGAAAGGAGTTCCATTGAAAAACTCAAACTTTTCCATCACAAGGTACACAAGCAAAGATAATCACACTTCTGATGAAAAAGGGAATCAAACTACATCAGAGATACCAAAAATAAATATCTTATCACATAAAACATTGATAAAGGCATGTGAGTGTACTGTGAAATCCCTCAGTAGTAACATGACTATCAAAGCAAACATAGCTGATAACAAGTCTCGTCAAAATTCAGATATGTTTAAAAGTGAAAGGAATTCAGTTATGAATACAGGCAAAACTGATTCCAAAGATAAATCCAATGAAAATGTAAGAGCTTTGGACTTGACAAATTATTCAGTGAAACTAAATCAATCTGAAAACGTTGACAATTTCACACAAACTGAAGATAAGAAACTCGTTGATGCGTCTATGCAAACAGATGATTTTAATTTATTAAATTATGATTTGGACGAAATAATGCAAGATCTAACTCCTTTGCTCCAACCAACACCAAGATCTTCTGAAACGTATGAAGATAAATTCAATCCATCATTAGATTTACTGGATCTGGATGGTAGACCCAACAATGGAAAAACTATAAGTAATCTAAATCACCATACAGAAGCAAGCAACTTCTTCACTGAACTAAGGATGGCCTTACAGCCTGATGAAAAAGGAAATATGTAAGTACACTTTCTGATTCATTTCTAGCTCATTTAATAATGGAGCCGTCATTCAAAGTATCATGTGAGCAATGTCTATTCCATTATGATATATATATATATATATATATGTATATATACATATGAAATTTTCTTGACTTTTGTGAGATTAGATTAGATTATGAACTTCTGTGCTACAATCCTCTGAACCGCGACCTACTCAAATCTATTGTGTATGCCCTCAAAATTATTTAAGAGTACTTTATCTAGTTGTATCTTCATTACAAGACTCTATGGGCTCCTATGTTTCTGGGAGCTCTTCGTTTTTGTTCTTCCAGTATTCAAAAACTTAGTCTTAACAAGTTCTTGCAGTGACAGAGTGTATACTGTTATTTCGTTTTCATGACGGAACATGCTTAGCAGTTTTTCTTCCATATCAATTTTACTCGTATGGTTCTTAGCTATGTCCTCATCTGCTTCTTCTCTGGCCTGACAATCGGCCTTTTCATTGTTCTTATATTCTATATGTACTAAGTTTGGTAAAGTTCAACTGAGGGTACTTGACATTTTTGCAGAAATTTTTTTCCATATTGTCAATAATTACCATACTCTTTTTGTTATTGTTAATTCCTAAACATAGTAATGGATTCCTTTTTGGTTTTTTAATTTGCGGTATCATTTTTATGAATTGGTTTATAATTATTTCGATTCAACTTTGATAAGCCTTTAATTAACAGGATTTATTATGTTTATAGTAAAAGTCTTCATTTGAAAACAAAACTAAAAATATGATAACAAAATTAATTGGCACTTTGAGAGGGCACTTGCTTTTAAAGCTTCAGGTAAAGCAGAGTACACTTTCTAAAACTCTTCTGTTTTTCAAAAAAAAGGCGTTCGAGGAGGTTCTTTTCACACAACTAAAATCAGATTTTAACGAATAAAGTAAAAGCGCGAAAAATATGAAATAACCTTTATTGTAAGTATAAATATTGTATGACTGGCATAAAAATACTTGTAAAGATTATTTTATTTGTAATGCTATAGAAATATTGATAAATGATATCAATTAACTCTAGGAAAATTGTGGTTTCTATTGATAGCTTGTCTGGGATTCCCATTATTACTGGAAACGGGGTTTATCCAATGATTATAATTCTGGATATACTTGAAAGTACCTTATCTATGCATTTTTTTCAAATCTAATCAATGTATTTTATTGAAAATTTCATTTATAACCAGGTGTGAGATATATTTTTTTTGTGTTTTTTCCAAAACTGAATATATGTGGGTGAGAAACTATATCTTGAAAAAATATCTATTTTTGGCGACAGTAATTTCATTACATTTGGGCATTTTTATTTGGACAGGCTTGCCTCAAAATTTCAAAATATGAGGACCATACATTTTTTTTCATAAACTATTTGTTCTGAGGAGAAAGCACAGAAGACAAAAAAGTTGGATACAATAGGATTTCTGAATAGTTTAAACCCCAAAAAAAGTTCTGACATTGAATATACCTACTAAGGGTCGATAATTTCACCACTTTACAACTTTATATTCATAAAGTAAATGAATATTTGGTGTGAATACAATTAAAAATATCAGGTGCTAAAAGCTATTGTAGATGCCAACTTTGCTATCAAAAATATACCCATATTTACCACTTCACAAGTGTATATAATCTCCAGATTTTTTAAACAATATGTGTATTATGAATTTCTTCATATTCATGTAATTTTTCAATCATAGATGAATTATTGATATGGAATTTCAATGAAAAGTGTTATTCAAACATCAAGGTCATCTGAACTTTTTTTTTTAATTGTTGGTTTAGTCCTTTTAATGATAGCTTATCTCCTTACCTTTGTTGATTTTGAGTTATTGATAACTTTTTGATCCTTGCATACTTGAAACTCTCTCATCTGGTTGGATTCCAATCCAAAATTGTTTTGTTTTGATGTTTTACTCGGAACTACCTCTTTCTGAATTTTTGCAAAAGCAGGGGAAATCAAATTAATATGCTGATATTTTTGGAGTCTTTGAGTCTTCTAGGCTTATCAATACCAAACAGTGAAAGAAACAGCATCTGCTAATAAGGAATTTAGTTTTTTATCAAATCAAATATTTTGTTTCTTCAAATTATTATTATTATTATCTCATGGATGTTTACTAGTTTTATGATAGCGAGCTAAACAATTTCCTTTGACCCTGAAAAGTTTTCATGGTTTAAAGTAAAATTTCATAAATCATCTTCAAAAGATGGCAAATTTATGATTATTAAATATGGTGTACATGTAATTTCAGTTCCAATCAGTACCTGAATATCGTTTTTTTTAAAAATGTAATATATTATGTCTTATTCCTTCAATAAAAATGGAAGATTAGGGGATTCCTAGAAAATAAGCTGGGAATTACCCAGAGGTTGGCCTACCTCCTTTTCATTATATTCGTCTATTTGAATGTATTTTAAGGTTGAAAGAAACCAGCCCCATTCATATATTTCATCTTTTCATTATGAAATTCATTAACATGAAATGATAAAATGCCAGGCTGCTAAATTAAGCAGAAGTCAGTATGATCACAAAGATATGGCTGCAGTGCCTTTGGATGCACAATTAATGGCGGACCCCCGTTTTTTACTCATAATTCAGCTAGCGCTCTTCCATTTATTCGTAGGTATTCATGTTGTGCAAAATTGTTATTTATGGATTTTTATTCTGATCATTGTGGTACCAAACTCACTGTAGAATGTCCTTTCGCCCTATCTTTGAAAAATAGGATCATATAAAGCTTGTTCCTTTCCATTCACAGTAGATCCATCAAAAAACCGGTTTAATGCGACATAGTTATGGGATTCCCATAAAATTAGCGGGGAATCACAGAATAATTTTATGTACATTTACTTGTACCTACCTGGTACCTACCTATGTAACTCTATCAGCGTAAATTTGTTAATAAACAGCAGATGTAGAAATATCTTGAATATGGTTTGTTTTCTCTACAGTATTGAAAAAACACCATAGAAACTTTCTCCACAAAAATAAAGCAATGTTACTATATTACTAATGTCTAAGCAATTGAATTTTTTTTTTTCAGGAACCGCCCAAATTTTCCAGCATACCCTCCTTTCTAATTTTTTAAACTCAAAACTTCCTTTTTCTCTCTCAAAATGCCACCTTTTTTCTCGAAATTATGTTTTTTTTTTAACCATCTTGATTCCTGTTACTGCCTCATTGAAAGACAAATTCGATTTTGTACTCCTGTATCTTCTGGCATCTTTTCTGGAGTCATCTTGTAGCACAAACCTGTTGCAATTTTTGTTACCATATTGAGTTTTTTGTTGAACTCCAAAATATTTGAACGAATAAGTACTAGTTTAACATGTGGCATATACAGTATCGGAAAATTTTCATCTTGGGTATGGTGGTTTCATGAGATCGTGAAGAATGGCTTGATATATGTTGAGAGAGCATTACAATTTCTCCTCTACTCGCTCGAGGAAGGGATATCGACGTGTGCTGTGTGCGGTGTGTCGCATTGCCACGTGGTCCATTACTGCGTCGGGTGGGGTAACAGGAGAGGCGCATAGATTTCTGTATATTCCCAGTATTTAATCTATAGATTTATTTTATACTTATCAGTAGAATGAAAGAACTTATGTTATTTGTGATTGTATGGTTTATTTCAACAATTTCAGGCGAATTCATATTGCTGTGTTACAAAACAATCTGAACATGTTGAAAAGGAGCTGCTTCATTTTGAAAACGTTAAACCAATCTGTGGACCTTCCTAATAGTAATGACTATGTAAGTAATTGTTATGATTCTTTTTATTACTTCAAAAAACAGTATATGAACTGATCAAAAAGTAGATTCAATTAAATGTTATAATATCTTTTTTCTACAATTGTCAAAAAAATGCACTTTTTGCATAGTTTGTGTGCCAAAAATAAATAATTAATTCAATATCAAAATACAATTTCATCATTTCACGGAAAAACGTGAAAAAAGTGCATGTTTTTTAATGGTTGTGATAGGTGACAGAAAATTTTATGTGACAACAATGACGGAACACATCGAAATATCAACGAAATCCTGTCAAAGATCTTATTATCTGTGGTAACTAATAGACTATAAAAATGTTATACCCTAATACATAAAAAACTATTATTTGATACTCTTATTCTCTGAATTGAATAGCCTCTACAATGAATTCCATATTGATAGTGGAGTTATGGTTACTTATTTTTACTATAGTTCTTGATTAAACCCAAACATGTTTATTCAATCAATATTATTACTGCATTATTTGTTTTACAGACTGCCTTACAACTTGCCATCATAAACGATGCATCAAAGGAAATAATTCAATTTTTAATCTCCAAACAAGCGAATCTAGGTGTTACTGACATCGATGGCAACAACGTGATTCATCTTACCATAGAACATCGTAGGGCAGATGCTTTGCCAATTTTATTGGATCACGCTTTCAAACTTCGATTCAGTTTGGATCATTACAATCATGAAGGTGAGTTAAGTTAATATGATTAAAAAAAATTTTAAACAGATTTATTTGTAACTATTTAGTGCAAATAAAAAAAAACAAAAAATCCTCCTCCCTCGATTTTCCACCTCCACCGCGCTAACGAAGACTAACGAAAAAAAATGTTTGGACATTTTTGTATGCAAGGAGACAATGCTTTTCAATTTTTGATCAAAGGTAAAATTATTAATACTGTATAGCCTCTAACTGCAAGTTATATATATATATATATATTTTTATTTTTTTTCAGGGTTAACACCATTAATGATATGTTGTATGAATGGTCTACATCAATGTGCTAGATTGCTGTTGGACTTTGAAGCCGAAATAAATGCAAGAGATCTAATTTCTGGCAGGACTGCCCTCTTTCATGCAGCTGAATGTCATGATGGTAAGTGTGATTTCGTTTCTTATTTATGAGACAAAAATATAAATATTAGAATCATGCAAAAGGGTATGACTGTGCTTATGGGCTTCCTCAGAGACCAAAAAAGGGGATTGATATGAAAGAAATTTTTATGAAGAAACCAATTTTCTGACAAATGAATAATAAAAAAAGTTTTCCATATGGTGCAAACTTTTTGAAACTCACTGTATATTGACAGAAATTACCCAGAGTGCAAAGTCTCACAAACAAAAACAATTCTGAAGTAGTCATTACCAGGAATATGAGTAATTTATTTGTTCAGTTTTGGTGTTTTTTTAGGTAGTCTCTATTTCTTGAATTGTATTCATCTCAAAGGTTTCAAGTATTCCAATATTCAAAAATGTAATATTTATCATTTTTTCCAGTGGAAATGGTTCAGTGGTTATTGGAGTACCAGGCTGACACGAAATTAAAGAACTTTTTCGGTACAAGCCCCCACGATGCCATGTACGAAATCGATGATGTTCCCGAACAAATAAAATGTATGATATTAGGCAAAAATAATAAGCGTAGAGCTAGCGATGAACCTCGAACTTTAAAGGTGAGAAGAGAAGAGTTCAGAAAGACAAAATCCAGCCTCAAAACTTACGCTAGGTTACAGAAAATAGGTTCGTCTGACATGACGGAAAAATTTCTCACTTCGGTGAAGTAGGATTAAAAAATAGCATGGCGTTGGCCATAAGGCTTTCAACTAAACAACACCCCCCCCACCCCTCTTCGAGTACCAAGACTCTAGTATGAAGCAGAATGACTATTCATTTGAAACACATGCTCCAAGACGTGAGCCAAATGGTAGTAATACTGATTTTACCATTCTCTCATACTGAATTCTTGGTGCAAGTTGGATAGATTTTGTGCAACTGGCATCAACCATAGAGGTACAAGTGGAGGATCTAGTAAGGTAACAATATGGAATCAGATACTTCTTTGACAAAATGTATCACAATTGAAAACTTTCAAAATATGCCCGACACCAAATTATTTTAGAATAGTTAGTTTGAAGTTAGTCTCTATAACAAAATTAAATGTTATTTCGGTAAAGGTATATATTAAACAATGACCGCCCCCCCCCAAAAAAAATTCTGAAAGACAATAAACATACAAAGAGCAAAATATGGATTGGACATCTTAAAGGAAAAAGAGGACAACCATCTCAGAAATATATGCTATTTTTTCATTTTGTTGTGTTCCAGAGTTCTTAAAAAAATAACATTGAGATCTACTTTAAGGGCATTGTGGGAGAGGACTGTCAAAGAAAGAGAATGTGTTTTGATTATTTTCGCCATAATATAGCACTGATCAAAAGTTGAAATAATTTCAAAAATGTAAATAACCATATTTCAGTAGTTACTCCAAACATTACAAGACAATATGAGAATGCATCTTTTGAAACATTTATTATACATTTATCAAAATAGCATTTTATTTCGTCGCAGAAAATCCTCTTATTTTTATCTTAAATTGACTTTTGAGAATTATACCTCTTGAAACACAATAGAATAATTTAGAGATTCACTTTTATCAGTTGATTCAACTTGATGTGATGATTTTTTCATAGTATCTACTCCTATTTCATGTTGTTTATTCAACAAACTGTAGAGTTTGAATTAGTTTTGAGAATTATCTCATGACAGATAAACAAATTTTCCTTCAGAATAAGTCTTCTAACAATCATTAAGATCAAGAAATTTTAGTATCTCAAATTTTTTTTAACAAAGTACATAAATTACAAACAAAGAAGAAATTGAGATAATGTAAATGGAAATCAATGAAAAATTCGAGAAAGTGAACTACTAATAAAACAAGCTATTGTTTTTAATGATATAATACAGTTTAGATGTAGTGTTGATATTATTTTCGATTAAAAAAACATTTTATCCAAGTGTTCTCTTCAAATTCAGGAGAGAAAAGTGCGGTTAGTTCTCAAAAAACACGGAAATGTTATTAGAAGAAAAATCTATCTTCATTTTCAGGGCCAACTATTCTTATTTTTCAAGGTCAAAATATGAAAAAATTATTACTGATTTTTTTTACAAAAAATCCGACTACACCACTGGATACGCGAAATTTTCAAATGGTTCACGTTGAAATGTGTCCATCATTAAGAAAGTTATAGAGGAATAAAATTTGAAAAAAAAAAACACACCACTGAATTCAGGAAATCTCTAAATATCACTGATCAGAATTTCATCGAAATATGTTCATAAATAAGAAAATTATGAGAAAATAAAATTAAACAATACATTTTCAGAAAAAAATTACTTAATCTTTTTTTTTTATTGACTGGTTTTGATGGAATTCTCAGTGATATTTTGAGACTTCCTGAATACAGTGTGTTTTGAATTGAAGTGGTGAGTTTACTAAAAGGCATATTTTTCAAATTTTATTCCTCTATAATATAATTTTGAAGTAATTTCAACATGGGCTGTTTGAAAATGTCGCGAATCCAGTGGTGCTGTCAAAAAATTACGCAGTCAACATTTGAATTCGTCTTCAGTGTGAAGAGATACGGAGATATAAAGAAATTTCAAATTTCTTTTGTTTGTATCCAAAAACCCAGTTGTTTATTACTCAAATTTGAAAATAAGGAATGTTGATACATACCTTATACATCAAAACTGTGTTGTTTGTATATTTTTTACCTTGTGATCCACCCGAATTTATTATCTCTCCAGGTTGTTCTAAGTACACAAAACTATTAATATTCCTTTGAAATCTAATAGTTTCTGACACCTTGGCTTCGTTTGTTTCTATTGGAAGGCGATTCAAGCACTATCAGATAGACTGACGGACATTATGATTATCAATGTTGAAGTTGATTAAATGAAAATTTTCCGGTAATAGTTATACCAGTGAAGTTCACTGATTTTTATAATAAACTTAAATAGAATCTCAGACTTGCAGCTTGCTCATAGGTCTTTACTGTCACTTGTGTGCCAAGTTTTTTCTAAACTGTACTGTCTGCTATCTCATAGAGTTTGGACGGACCGCTGTGAAACAAACAACTGATATTGTACATTTGCAAATACTATTTTTTTTTTGACTAGAAATATGCTTATACAGAGTGGCCCATTTGAAGGCGGGCTACCATTCTAAAACTATTATTTATTATCCGATTCAGAAGGTTTTTTTTTCAATAGGTAGAGCATCAATAGTTCTAGTTGAGTGACATAAATTCGAAATGAAAATAAAAATTTCAAGGCCTACTTCGAATTTTTTTCAAGGCCAAAAATCCATAAAACATAATAGCGATTTTTTTACATAGAGTTTCATGAATAAAAAAATTATAAAATAATAATATTTGAAATTAGTGGAATTTTAGGAAAATTTTCTTTTATTATTTTATAATTTTTTTATTTATTAACAGATTTCGGTGAAATTCTACCAAATATATTTCGAAGTATTCTGAATCCAAATTTTAATAAAAGTTCTGGAATAAAAGTGGTGGATAGATTTATTGACAAAATTTTCAAATTTTATACTCACATAACTTTTTTATTGATGGACGCATTTCTACGTAATTTTCACATAAACCACTTGAAAATGTCGTTAACCCAGTGGCGTCGCCAATTTCTATTTATAAAAATGGCTAGTATGTTTTTTGGAATTTTGACCTTGAAAAAAATTCGAATTGGGCCTTGAAATTTTTATTTTTATTTCAAATTTTTGGCACTCAATTAGAACTATTAATGCTCTATCTATTGAAAAAAAAAAATCTAAATCGGATAATAAATAACAGTTTTAGAGAGGTGGCGCTTTCAAATGACACAAAATGATCCAAATTCGGTTGTCTGCATTAGGGATCCTTAGAATTACCTCGAAGAAAAACTAAATAACTTGCGTTTTCGAAGAGCATTTCCTAAAGATACTTTTCATGAACATTCAGAAGATATTTGAATCGAAATTCAACCTTTTTACCGAATTTAATCATCTTCTGAGTGACTTAGGATGGACTTTGACAAAACAAACGGTGAAGTTAATAATGAATGAATAATTTTAGTTTTTTGCAATTTATGTAAATAGATTTTGGATTGATTAGTATTTATCTGTATCCTAGTTATCCTAATTGACATTGTTGAAATATTTATGTAATTTTTTAACTTATTTTTGAAGAATCATTGTAATTTTTGAAAAGGTGAATTGTAATTTTTATATTTTTGTTCTAAATTTTTTTCAAATTTGTTAATTGTCATATTTTTTCACCTAATTTTTCCCAACTGAAGTTGATGTAACCCGCTATTTATGTATGTGCCTGTAACTCTGGAAAGAGTACAAGAGGAAATGACATGTTCAGAAATGAAACATTCATGAAATGCCCAATAAACGATTAATAATAGATATTTTTAGTCGTAGTAGTAATTTGTTAGAAAATAATGTATATAATTGTAGAGCTTTTGTATTGATCAAGTTCACCATCAGTACAACTGACTTGGTTCAGAAATTTATAAATTTCCCAACCAAATTTTGTTGGGTTGAACTGAGGTTAACCTAGGTTTGTACAACATCCCTAATATGAATATTTTTGATGTACATTAATTTATCTATAACACCCCAGTTTAGGAAAGAATATTTACTTACTAAATAATTTAGAACACTATTTTGATAGAAGAATGGGGATAAATGATTCTTTTTGTATTTTTTTTTTGAAAAAAATGTCGGAGTTGGTTTTGTTGAAGGTGAGCGTTAGAAAATATTTTCAAAAAGCTCGGCAATACTGAAACAGTTTTTGGTAGATTCATTTAAACGCTCTGTATCCTGTAGCTGTTGACTTCCTGATCAAAATTCCCCATAGGCCCAAGATAAAATATTGAAACCTTCATCATTTACTGTGAGTGATACAACCCTGGTCAACATAGTGACCTTTTTCTATCTTGGGCGGATATTAGGAACACTGAAATTTACGAGGCAACTACTTTCATTTTTTTCTTTGAATAAAATGACTTAAAGTTTAAATAGAACATACTTCATGGTGTGCTTGAGATATTTGAATCACTCAATTTGTGTGAAGTAGCTAAAATTCAATAGAAATATAGATTTGTTCTACAATGGCCCAGGTGTTGATCCTTGCGGTACAAATGAAGTTGTTATGAACTGGATTTAGCTTCCATTGAATTTAACTAAACTAAATCTGTTATACACAATCTCGCTGGAAAAAAATAACATGATTCCTACAGTAAAAGGAAAATTATTTAATTTTTTGCCTTGATTAACTGTTAAATCTGCTAGATTCATATGAATGATGTGGATTTGAGATGCATCTATTTTTTGACAATATAATCACTAAACATTTTTTAATTTGTCAAATAAATCTCTCGGTTTATTCATATTATAATTCTATTATAGACAACTTTTGCAAATATTTTGGCTGACGATAATTTTTATAGTTAGTTGATTATGTTTTGATTGAATTCATTCATAAAATATTCTGCTCGTTCTTTGATTGCCTACCAGCTCCCTCGTTATAGGAAAAAATACAGATTGGGTACTTTATCATCCTAATCTCTACCGAAAATCATTGGCTTAGCTTAGTAAAAAAGAAGCTTCAAACTTTTATATTAGAGTATAAGTGTCTAACTTGGTTTCTTTCAATGGGAGTTTGTGGCAGCTTATAAATGTTTACTGCCAAAATTTATTTTCCAATAGGTAATATGATTTTTTAAATGAAGTATGGTATATAGGGTGATCAACAAGAATGACAAATTATCTGTGCTGAGTCCTTACCTCTTTTCAGAAGTAATTATTTCTCAACATCGGTACTGCTCTTTGGCTAAGATACATGGCAAAAAATTATAGGGTTTTTGAACTTATACTTGGAAACCACTACACAAGGTTAAAATTCTATCCACATAGTTATTTTGTTGTGAAAAAGGAAAACTTCAGTGTTTGAGGTATTTTTACCCAATTTACCTTACAGATGTCTAGCACCAATAAATGATTATAATAGTAAACACTATACAATGAATATTCATGAATTTTGTCAGTGCCGGATACAAGGGGGTAGATAACAATTGCCCACTCCCTTGAAGGCCAATTTGACATGTCCTACAAATCTTACGTTACGACTTCTTTTTTGGTCACTTTGAACTTCAACTCTACATAAACCCCCCTCCTTAGAGACGCTCTGGTCCGCCCCTGAATTTCGTGAAGGTATTCGATGAATAAAGGACTACAGAGTGTTTTAAATTGGGTGTGAGTAGGATACGCTTTTGCAATGTTGGAGAAAACACTTTTTTTGTGCCATGTACATTAGCTATGACCCATGTTGATGATTATAAAATTATATGAAACTCCAGCTTCAGGAGTTTGTGGTACTTACTTTACCCTGTATACATACCTTGCCAACTCAGTATTATATTAGAAAAACCATGCAGTTGTAGCATGGCATCTCCTACCAAAATAATAATTTTCTTTCTATTCTCAAGGCTGTTAGCAATAATTTTAAATGAAATTTCACAGGGTAATAGAGAAATAAATGGTATATTCAACAGCAATTTCATTGCCAACGTTTTGATTAGACTTATTTTCTGATTCGACAAGTTTTTGAAATATCAATGGAAAAAATCTTGTTTTAATCATCTTGACATGATATACCTGAAATACAGATGTGACCGGTTTTGTAAAATATATTTATACAAAAAAAATCATTTTTTATTATGGGTCAAATCTCAAAAACTGCATTTAAAGTATTATCTTGATAGATAGATAGATTGATAGACTCTTGCCTTCTATTATTTCCCATATGAGCCATTAATAATGGTTAGTTCTCATTTGAAGCCCTGAAGATGGATGCAGTTTTAACGGAAACGATACTGTTGTGAACACTGTCTAGTGTATTCATTAACAGAAAATTGAGATTTGTGGAAGAATTGAATGAAAATTGGTATCATTAAGTGTACTCTAAAAACGAATACATGGAAGATTAAAAAAATGTGACATTTTGCACATTATACCGGGGGCACATGCCTCCCCCCGCCCTAAAGGGAAAGATTATACCACTATAATATACTTTTCTGGATTCGTTCCCGTGTGAGAGTTTAACTTGTGTTGAAAGTCATTGTTGAAGTTCCTACCGAAAGAGACCAAGACAAGATGAATTATTGATGATGTACTTTGTATTGTCCACTTTCAACTAATTTATTGTAATTTATATCAGGGAAAACAGAGATTTTGTGTAAAATATAAAAGACATTCTTGCTAGTTTTTTTTTCAGCTGTATATAATGGAAAAATCGAACTGTTTATATATTTTGGAATTGTAATATTGGTATGCCAGACATCATCATTATTTATTTTCTTAAGTTATTAGATTTTATTTAACGTGAAACTTTTTTTTTTTTACAAGTAAATGTTAACAATCAATGTGTGTTTTACTTAATGTTCTCCGAAAAGACTCCATAATAAGTATTCTTTTCTTTTGTTAACAACTAAATTTTCATCATTGTACAATGTACCTAAATCGTTTCTGAATACTTTAAATATTTTCAAGTTGCAGGTAATATTAATGAATCAGAAAAACTAGAAACTTCGATAACAATATTATAATTGATAATACAATACCTTTTTGCACAACAATATAGTTGTATATATATCAAACATAGTAAAAATAAATACAGGGATTGAAGTCCTTCGCAAGGCTTGTGGATGAAACTGCATCGGTGATATCTCGAAATGTAGCATTCTTCTGAAGACCTATAAACATACAAAATACAGTTTTTTTTCTTATACCTACGACGGTGAAGCCAAAAACGTTTTTATTTACATATGATTATGAGACCTGATTTTTAATTTATTTGCTGTAAAAGCACAGAGGATAAATTTTGGGTTTTATTACATCAGAAAAGTAGGCACACTTACCAATTTGAAGAAAATATCAGCCTTTTGGAAGGAGTTTGTCATATACTGCTTTCCCAGGGGTGTCATATTTTGGAGAAGCAGTATATGATTATTCTGGTGATAGTGTATAGTGATACAGTTTGAACTACTTTCTGGAACCAAAATAATCTGAAAATCATGTTAACTTGTTATTTATATTTTAAACCACTTTTCAGATATAATACCCATTTCTTCACAAATGTTTTGGTTTGTTTATTTTATTCGTTCATAAAGGGATTAAAATAAAAAGAGAATAATAAAAATAAACTATATAAATATAAAGTATATAAGTTATATCAAAGAAAAGTAGTCAAAGCTGCAATATTATAGGAATTGTTATCTGTAATAAAATTTGAATTTTTAGTTGATATAATGAACGAAATTTTCATTAATTATTCGATGAAAGTTCTAAAAAGGACAATTTCTATATGCTTTGTTTTGTCACAGCAGCTAAATATTCACCTGTGAGGTCTATTCAAAAATTCTTATACTTCAGAGTAGCATTTTTCAAACAAACCTTTCCTAAATTCAGCATAATTATTCTCATACAATTAATATTTCTACAGAACTCCTCTCTAAACAACCTAACCTGAACGCAATTACTTTAATACTTATATCATGTTATTCTGATCTCAACCTTAACATCGTATATGTATCAGCGATCACACGCAGTTCTATCCTTATACATCTTAATTCTGGCCAACGTAATTGATTGATATTTCGTCAAATTTTGAGTCAGAATATGGAGTGACTCAAGGCTATGTTCTAGGTCCTATTCAATATTTGATCTATATAAACAACTACCCCAAAGTACAAACGTATCTAATGTCTGTAGAAATAAGTAAGGATGAGTGACTTTAGAACTGTAATAACTCTTCCGTTTATGTAACATTAAACAAAATTTTGAAAGTTTAGAAAATTTACAACCAATCAATACTATAAGAACAACTGAGAAATTTTATTGATACGATACTTAATTTTACAGTTCCGTTTTGTTTGTGGTAGTGATCGGACGTAGTCCGACCACAAAAGATGGCACGTGGATACCACATGGAGGCGGGACCCCATTTTTGTCAATGTTTTTTTTATTTGAATATATTTCTAAAAATATCATTATGTGTGTGCAGTTATATAACCATTTGTGAAAGTAATCGGTTCTTGGGTTATCTACGCTAGTAACCAGGCTAGATGGCAACGGATTTGCCGTAATCCGGGACCGGCATATGTATTATTTAACATTTTTTTTATATATATCTACTTGATTATATAATAATTATCATATTAAACTACCTGATCTGGAGAAATTGATTCCGTAAGGAGTCAGAAATCCAAAAAACTAACCAAGAAGAAGAAGGAGATACTTTTATGGTGACAAGTGACAACTCTTTTTCCTATGATTTATGTGAGTACCTTATCCCTAATCGTGTTAATAGCATCAACAAATATTAAAAAATATTTATGTATTTCATTCTATATTCTCATTTTCCCAATAATTCTTGATTGCATGACTCAGGTTTTGATTGCATATCATTTTTGGTAATATAGCTCAAAAGTAACTATGTCAACGCTGAGCTGATTCAGAAGCAAAATACGTCACATGCTTTTTGTGTAAAACAAACACTGAAAAATTTAAATTTTAAAAGCTCATCAAAAACTTGCCTGCGTAGTTTAGCCCTCGCTTGTTCCAGACTGCTCATATCGTCCTTGAGGATGTACCGTCTCACCCCTATAATGAAATATTTGATATACTGATCCCAACTGAATCCGTTACTTTCGCTTATGTTTATTTCGAATTCTTGGCCGTCCTTGGCAGTATCGACTGCGTTTTGCAGAGTTTGCATTGTCGAAACTTCAAAGTTCCATTGATTCGTAGAGAAAAAGCTGCCAGCCTGCAAGGCATCGTGAAATTTGCGGCTAATTTTCAACATGCTGAAAACAGTAAAATTTCAATATTTGCTAAACTGTATAAGGTATTTTATTATGGTTATTTAAAAAAAAACGTAAAGTATTCTAAAAATCGCGCGTGTTTGAAAGACCTTTTTATCCACTCATACATTAATAAATATACTATACTTATGGCTGGGTTGTGAGTTTGAAATCAAATATCTGGCGGAGGATTCGGTAAAAATTCAAGTTCTGATGGATTAACGGTTAACGGTTGTTAGCATTGAGTTAAGTATAGTTCTGAAACACGCCCTACTGATAATTACCACTTGGATTTTGAGCTGATCTGACGTTATGGTGCAGCAACCCGGTCAATCATCACGTAACATCAAGAATTATGTGATGTAGCAATGTTACACCAATGCGATGTTCAGTCTTTACCTATATTCGACGTATATTTTATATTACAACAAATTTACACCAAGTCTTGTATCACATGCGTATGAGAAGAATACTATACAATACAAACAGCCGTAGTGCGCGAACTCGCAGAAAGCTCTGGCAGTGTTTTCCAAAATTTTAAGGCAGAATAAATGAGTCTAGTTTTTTTTGGATACGTTTGCGTACAACACCTCTGAGTATTTGGTGGGTATTTCACATCTTCATATAAGAACAGTTGTCACCAGTCAAATCACGTGTTTGATTATGCAATTAACAGCAATTCCATGATAAACCATTAGAAAACTCAGTGACATTTTTTCAAACGGCAAATATTCAAACGCCGATGTCTAGGTTATGTTCGGTTATGAAACAACGCCTAACATCCTCCACGGTTATTTGTATCTTATGAATTGTTACATTTGTTGACGTCAAATAGGTTGGGTCTGTAATATCAATTATTATACCTCGAATATATAGATATTATAGGTTGAAACTGAACTTAGCATTGGTATATAACATTGTTATATCACATACTTCTTGATGTCACACGATGGTTGTCTAGGTTAACTATTATCCCCTGACATGTTTGCAGTCCTTTATGAATCGGACTATTACTTACATCGGTTTCTGTCCCGTGGCACGCAAATATATATCCAATATGGCGGAAGGTAACAGATGAAACAGGGTGGCGTAGATGATATGCACTGTTCTATTCGTTCTGTAGGTGAATCCCGGATACCAAGTCACAAACTTGCTGGGATATTCCAGAGAATATTTCTGAGTCAATTTTCTCATTTCCATCCAAGTCAGCGGATTCATACGGCCACTAGTGCAGTTGTAAACCCTCATGGTATTTGACCTTGAAAAATATATTGCTTTTATGAATATCAAAAATAAAACGAGAGAAGTTTAAAAATCAAGTGGTTTTGTACCACTATTTGAATATGAGGCAAATATCTGACAGAAAACAATTACTCCTCTTGCTAATATCACGACGGACATTCAGTAGATATTTGTGCAAGGTTCTATTTTTCTATTAGGTGTTTTCTTTATATATTCCACTTTGTAGGAATGTGTGGAGAGAAGTATTTTGACATTGTCGAAATTACCGTCCTTAAACATAAGTTGAAAATCTTCTTTCGGTCGTTTTCTCAACTATTTGATATACCTGGTAAGAGCTTCCTATAAAGATATATCATGAATTCAGTAAATTTATTTCACCTTAATAATGATAGTAATGATCACAAACACTAAAACTCATGAGTAGTCTCAAAGACATACGTATTTACCAATTTTGACCCGTTCTCTTTCTTGAACTCCCTCTTATTTGTCATACAGAAAAAAAATTAAGTCATTATCTGAACACCCTGTGTAGCTCTTGGTGATTCTATTCAAATTATACCTGAATGCAACGGTGTGCCATGCAGCAGCTATGAGAGTGTTGACAACGATATCAACTGGTATAACATCTATTGTGTATTTCTCCTCACAAATGATAGATTTTATGGTGCCTCTCCCACATTCCATGAAGATTCCTGTGATGCCACTCACGCTGTCCACCCAGCCTGGAGAAGGCTCTTTCCAGGCCGCCGTTACTGGAAAGTAAATAGAATATACAGGGTGTTCCTTAAAGACATGCTAATATTTGAGGGGGTGATTCTTTGACTTATTTTAAGGAAAAAACTTTCTATAAACGTATGTCCTAAAAGTCCTAACTTTTGAGATACAGGGTGATAAAGTTTTGGAAAAAAATCAGTTTTTTAATAATAACTGAGATAATATTGTAGACGTTTTTATAAAATTTGGTACATGTCTTCTATGCATCAAGGTGCATTTTTTAATGCACAAACATTTTCATTTTCTCAACCAGTGGCGTCCGTACGGGTTTTGCATTGAATATTTTTGGAGAAAAAAATACTACCCCACTGCTTTCTCAAAAAAAAAAATACTTTTGAGATCCTCATTTATTTTTGAGCAAATTTAATCACTTGAGTTTTCTTTGTCCGCCGCATGGTTTTCGCTTAAAAAAATAAAAATCGTTTTACTTCAGGATCAATTCCTCAAAAATCTGATGTGGTGTGGAAATGATTGTGCATCGACTTAAAGCAAATAAAGGGATCAGATTTGTTCCAAAATGGATGAGAATCAAAAAAATATGGATTTCAGCTTGTACAAAAACGAATTTTATTTTATTTTATAAAAGTAAGTTTAAATGAACGGATCAAATTCATTAATTATTGACAATACTAACACTGATTATAAAAATTGTTGGAAATGGCCACCTTCACTTAATAGGCATGCTTCCGCCCGTCTACGCATGGAATTACGCACACGTTGAAATATTCCCGGCGTATTTCGAATAGTTTCACACGAGGCAACTATTCGCTCTCTTAAATCTTCTAAAGTATTAACGGGAGTTTTATACACTAGAGTTTTAAGGTGCCCCCATAAAAAGAAATCTAAACTGTTGAGATCAGGGGATCTTGCTGGCCATTGCTGAGGTCCTCCGCGACCTATCCAACGATTATGATAAACTGTATTTAAATGGTTTCGGACAATTACACTGAAATGAGCAGGGGCTCCATCGTGCATGTACCATATTCGATTCCTTAACGCAATTTTTTTCGATGCACAAACATTTCCACACCGCATCAGATTTTTGAAGAATTGATCCTGAAATGGAACGATTTTTATTTTTTTAAGCAAAAACCATGCGGCGGACAAAGAAAACTCAGGAGATCAAATTTGCTCAAAAATAAATGAGGGTCTCAAAAGTATTTTTTTTTTCAGGAGAAAGCAGTGGCGTAGTATTTTTTTCTCCAAAAATATTCAATGCAAAACCCGTACGGACGCCACTGGTTGAGAAAATGAAAATGTTTGTGCATTAAAAAATGCACCTTGATGCATAGAAGACATGTACCAAATTTTATAAAAACGTCTACAATATTATCTCAGTTATTATTAAAAAACTGTTTTTTTTTTCAAAACTTTATCACCCTGTATCTCAAAAGTTAGGACTTTTAGGACATACGTTTATAGAAAGTTTTTTCCTTAAAATAAGTCAAAGAATCACCTCCTCAAATATTAGCATGTCTTTAAGGAACACCCTGTATACATCGAGGAAGGATTTTTGAAATTCACAAGAATTAAACTAGAGAGTGGCGAACACCTCTTGCGGTTTATTATCTCACTAGTGCCATTGAAGAGCAATTTCCGATGTCTTCGAATACAAACAAGGTGAAAATTCGACCGTTTCAAAAGTTTGGTCCCGTTTCGTCGTTGAAAAAGTTAGGGCAAACTTTTGTAGCTGCATATTGACAAAAAAATCGCGGCTTATGGGATTCTTAGCGTATGCATTAAATTTTAATTCTAGAATTTACGCAGTATTCAATTGATGAAATAATATCAGAATTCACGTACAAAAGTTAAATATCCGTAGGAGAAAACTGTTAATGTTTGGCTTTCACGGAAAACAATTTTCGATCCTCGATGGATAGTAATTTCTCCAGATTCGTTTTGATTTTCTTTTACCTTTTATCATATTCGTTTCTTCGGAAACTAGTTTCTAATTTTACATATTTTTTTCAATTTGAACTGCTACTAAAACTGATTATTGAATTCAAACAAAAATTTGAATTTTTTTTTGCCTATACTTACTGATTGATGGTCGAACTATGGCTGATGGAATGATATCAGAACTCTTCAAAACAATTTGTTCCGCCAAAGCTTTGGTCAGTGTGTATGTATTAGGATGCTTTCCCTGAAAATTTTTTATAAATGAACAATGCAATTCATAATATGTTCATCGATTCAACTATTATCAATAATGATGAATTATTTCGTTGCAGCAAAATTATTGAGAACTGACATTTCGGTAGGAGCAAAAAAATATATTGGTTAAACTTTTGTATCAATGACGAAAATGAGCAATCACCATATTATCATACCCACCAAAAGTTTTTTTGATAAAATGTCGATAGCCTCTTTGGGGAGGATATCGATAGACTTTATTACAGCATCAGGATCATATGGAATTTTGTAAACAGATTCTTCTATGTTTTCTATATCCGAATTACTGAATGCAGTTGAAACGTAAACAAAGCTCTGGAAATAATGATAAACCATTAAGAATACACTGGGAGTTTTAACCCTACACCAAATCACTATTTAAACACCCCAACACGTGTTTAAGGCACCAAATGACCATCTTCTCAAGAAAAATTCAACTAACTAATGGTGAGTTTATACAGCAAGTCAAATAAAATAAGAAATAAAATAAAGTAAGATGTAAAGTAATCATTTTTGGAGTGTTTATACAGCAGAGTAAAATAATATAAGAAATAAGGAGCTGCCAATCAAAATTTGGAATTTTATATTGGCTTCAAAAACACTCGGCCCATTCCTATTTCTATTCGAAGGTCTTATTTTAAATCGACAGTGCCTTGCTTTATTCATTAAATAATAATCCACCGTTGCCATCATTAACCTCATAATAAAATCGTCGTTATGAATGTTGCCTAATCTTTTCTCGCCCGGGACCAGTCAGGTACCTGTGTCCTTTTTATAGTCTATCATCAATTCTAAATTATATGCAATTTATATGCATTAATCAACTGGTCAAGTTAAATACCTACATTTTTTTACAAATACCAAAATAAAACAGTGAGTTTGTAACTTGTTAGACACCAATCCACCGTCGTTTTTCATAACTTAATTATGTTTACTTGTTTGTAGGCATTCATAGGCATCTAACTGCCTGTTGTTGTTAACTAGCACAACTAATCCTAATGCATCAAGAAAAAACTTTAATAACCATTATTAAAATTTTAGTATTGGAAATCAAAAAAACACCTGTATTTGAACTATATGATGGAATTCGTGAAATGACTGCAAGCTTGATATTTTTTGATTATTTCGAAGGTAAGTACAAGTTATTGTATCAGAAAAGTTTCAATGAAACCTTATAAGCTTGTCATTTTTTATCTTCATACGACGCAATCATACATCTCCATGAACTAGAGTCTATGGATGGAGTGAATTTGTTGCAGAACGACTGATTTCTCCGTTCTTTCTTATTTCACGTGGTATAAATGCTCTTTGTGTCTTATTTGTATAGATCTTCGTGTCTGCCCATAATATTTTGCATTTAAAGAGTCGTTACATTGACTTTCATAAATTTCCGACTTTTCTCAATTCTCAATTTTCAGCTTCGTCGTTTGGGTTGCCTTAAATGCTCTGTATATTGTCAGACTCATTTTCAATACCAGTCGAAATTTAGTTTAATCTTCACCTGAACTTTTTCTTCCTTAAAATATTATCTATTTACCGTTATTTACATTTATCCATTTTATCATGCATCGCCTTTTTTCAAATCTCTGGAAACTTTCTGGAAATAGTTTTAAGAAACTATAGGTATGAGGGAGGTAATCAGAATGACTCAAACATTACATAGATTCCTTAGGCAATCCTCTTGATCCTTAAAGATAAGATATAAAGAACACAATAGATACATCATAGATAAGCCATACATATATAGGCTTTAGTTCAATAATATTGGTCAATTAACCCAATAACAACAGGCAGTTAGATGCCTATGAATGTCTAGAACTTGGTGAACATATTGAATATTAGTTAAACAAATATCAGATACTTATATAGGTATTTGACTATTAAAGTGTGGTAAATATTTCATGTAATTTGAAATAATTATCGATTTTAATTGGTGCGCAAGTACAGGTGTTGAAGATATAGGTTTGGTATTGGGATGAAACTCCATTTTATTACTACATTAAAGGTTTCAAACAGTGCAGTGAAACATTTTCCTCACCTTTAGTTGCTGCATTTTGGCACACACATCTAATACTTTCCTCGTACCCAACGTGTTATAAATGATAGCATTTTTCAAGTCTTCGTTGAATCTATGGAGATTAAAAAAAAAATAACAGAAAAATGTAGGATATTGCTCGAAGTAATTGGAAAAACGCTAACTTACTTAACTGTCGCTGCTGAATGGAAAACTATATTTATTTGTTCTAATACCAAAGACAGCTCGATTTCTCCCATTCCCAAATTTGGTAAGGAAATATCTCCTGCTATGGGCTTTAATTTTTTCAGACGACTGGGGTTTTGTTCTCTGATTCTATTGAACACCTGAAGAAAAAGTAAAAGTAAGGACATGAGTATTTTCCAAACAATTATACAGCAATCTAACCCCTATCTTTCAATACAAAGTTTCGAAAATTTTCGGCAAATATCTGACAGCAAACGACTACTTCCCCCTACTAATATTAAATTACATCTGACATATATTTGTGCAATGTTCCTCAAAATTGCAAGTGCTTATTCTAATCAAGCATTGAATATTATACCATATCTAGTTTGGAATGACCACCTGTAGACATGACAGGTTTCATGGGTTTCACCCTACTCATCAGTGCTAGGGTAGGTCAGACAACGTTGAGATCGATTCAGATACATGCGTTCCTACCCCAAGGTTCAAGCACGTGCAATTTACAAGCATATGCATTTTTAACCCATATGCCTGAAAACCGCAACGCCATTCACA
This sequence comes from Chrysolina haemoptera, assembly GCA_958298965.1. Classification (NCBI taxonomy): domain Eukaryota; kingdom Metazoa; phylum Arthropoda; class Insecta; order Coleoptera; family Chrysomelidae; genus Chrysolina; species Chrysolina haemoptera. Next base: position 5,853,701 of record OY282594.1, read on the forward strand.
TATACGTGCCTTTTTCGCACTTGCATTTCTATCAGAAGGTCGTATTTTCTCTGGTTCTGTACTAATTTTCTCAATACTTGAGGAACGACATTTGAGTTTTTCAAATTATCCCGTCGTATATTTCACTAAATCTTTCATTATGAGAACTAGAACATGGTCTAATTCCGTGCATGCGCACCCCGCGTTTTTCACGCACGCAGGTTTTTGCCTATAACTCGTCAACAGTTGAGAATATCAAAAAAATATGCATAACAAAAAAGCTTGATGAATTTACCCAAAAAAAGTTTTCCAATAAATTTTCTGTAAGTTCATTTTTTCTTCAAGCGCGGCCTATCAATAAAAACTAATTGCTCGAAAACTACGCGAGCTGGAATGAAAAATCAATTTGGGTTTTGAAAGCAATACAAATTACTTACAGTCCATGTCATTTTTAATTGCCATGGGTATGTATAACTATACATACAGTTTCGGAAAGTTTTCATCGGGGGTATAGACAAATCTATGCGAGCAACAAGGAACGCAATGATATGATAATACCACATAAATAAGAGAGACGCATTACTGTACGCCACCCCTACTACCTCGTCCGACGAATCAGTCACTTCGATATCCCTTCCTCGAGCGAGTCGAGGAGAAATTGTAATGCTTTCTCAACATAATCGCAAGCTATTCTTTACGCTCGTATGAAACCAGCATACCCCCGATGAAAACTTTCCGATACTGGATAGTAAAACATAATGAGTGTAATTATCCACAGATATTTGGTGTTCATAATTGTATACAGCACTACGTAATAAAAGCTTTAATATAATTTATAAACCAAATGAACGGTATTAGTTTGATACAGAAAAGATAAGAAATTAAAATGTTCATTTTCAAAAAATACCAGCATCTTAAAATTTGCCAAATTTTCGATGAGTGTTTTCTTTCACTAAAATGTTCAAAAAAAAGAATCCATAGATAAAGCTCTGTTAGTATTTTGACTAATAATGACGATTAGAGATAGAGAACAGAGATGAAGAAAAAATGTTTCTATCTCGAAAAAAGTCTGTTCATTGTCCTTTGATCATGAACATCATTTAAAGCAGTTTTCATTTGCACAGATGTTTTCTTCGAATGGTGAATTCCTTATTTGTGATAATACCAAGACGATTTAGGTATTTAAATTATCCTTTACTCACCGGATTGTTCCACAATTCCCTCAGTCTTTCATCAATGGCTATCCCCTTCTTCGGTCTCATGAGTAAGTAAATATTATTGATGTCCGAACACGTTCTGAGGAGTTTTTCTATCAACGCTTTTCCTACGAATCCTGTCCCTCCAGTTATGAAAATGTTCGCATTTCTATAGAAACCTCCAATGTTATTTGTGGATGTGTTTAGTTCGCAGTTATTGTTGATATCGTTGTTTTCTTGGAACATGCAGTTCTTGTTGTTTAGGATGTACACATTGTTGGACGTCATATTGAATCTGAAAAACGAACGTGTGCTGATAAGCCCAAATTATCTCGAAAGTTAATTTAATTCCATAGGTTAAGTTTTGCTGTAAGACAATACGCCATTTCGAACATATTATACCGAACAGGTTAAGAAGAAAACCATCTAATAAACCATGGTTTAGCATAGAAACTGCTCCTCAGCTGTCTTTTTCAAGCAGGCAACATATACCATCGCATCGATGGTAAAAAAATCAGGGCTGTGAGACCAGATCAGAGTATGTTGAAGCTAGAAATATGTGCAAGCACAGCCGACTTTATCTCCCGAACCGTGGTGAGAAAATCGGCAACACCGCATGGAAAGCAATTTGACGGCCTACTCATTACTTCTTTAATGTGAATTTCTCGGCTTATTCGAAAAACTAGGAAAAAAACATATGGGAATTAATTTTTAGAGAAAAGAAGGACGGCTACTATTATTATTTACCGTGCGCTTCTGGGCGACATACTGATTTTTGATGGCGTATTCACTTTCCAGCTGTAGGAAAATCCGGAAAATCTACAGCACCACCTCGAGTGGTCGAAGTGCACTCCAAGCAAGCACTAGACGGGATTGGCATCTGGATATACAGGGTGTACTCTAACCTATTGCACTACCGTGAAGGAGTAAAAATTTGAAATTTTGTTGGAAAATTCGGAAAATCTTGGAAACCGCTGTTCGAAATTACGAAGTTTCTTCCATCCGGCAGTTCCAGTATTATAGCGGCTCTGCTCCGGTCAGCTGACGTTCGGCGGACAGCGGTTCCCAAAATTTTTCAACACAATTTGAACTTTCCACAAATTTTTTTCGAATTTTTGACACCTGCCATTCGTTATAAAATGGCATTACACACCCGTTCTTCACGGGAATACAAGAGGTTAGATTACACCCTGTAGTTAGAGTACCCATCGGCAAAAAGTTTACTGATAGAACTATAATAATAATAATAAATAATTTAATAATAATAATAAATAATATAATAATAATAATAATAATACTCTCTCCAATCTATCTGTATGGCTTTATTGGACCTAAGTCTGGCACCGTTTTCCTATTTGACTTTTTTGTTTCGGGCACATTTTTCAAAAAAAAATCCGATTTTCCGGCTTCCTTCGTGTTTCCTGACTACGGTACTACAGAAGGTGATTCGTTAGGTCATTTTGAGAAAAACTGTTCCTGTGAACATATGTACGGAGTTGCTTCGTTACCCAAAATTATTATGAGCTTTGTGTTCAGATATCTAACTAGAAGGGGTCATTTCAAAATGAATGATATACACCGCACGCCAGCAGCGACGAAACCACCGACATTTCCATAAAATAAAAAAAAAATTTGGTCTGGAAAATCTTTTTTTTCACTTCTCAATCAAATTTGGAATGATTATTCTGATTATTAATTCGAAGACATTTTCGAATATTTTTGCCCCCTACTACTATTTTTCGGATATGTCGGTAGTTCCAGCGTTAATTTTTTTATCGATCTGACAAATTTCAAAATTCTGCGTCAAAAATAACGGGTATTTCCATGAGAAGTGGGACATAGAGAAATCGGCTTTGCATTATTTCAAATAATATGGGTATATTGTACATAACCAAAAAAGTTTGGGACATCTGAAATGGTGACAATTTTTACCAACCTCCAGTATGAATTGTACGGAAGATTTTTATAAAATTTGAATTTTTTTGTGATTTTATTTGCAGAAGGCTGGGCAATTAGGAACTATGTAAATACTACAGAAAAATCCTCCCACGAAAATACATGATTGCAATTTTTCCTCAGAACAATAAAAAACACTTCATTGATCTGAGAATTCTTCACAAAACCAAGAATAACAATAATAATTATTGTCAACACATAACTGGACATTCGTTGAACATTCCCAAAAAATTGCATTACTTTTATAAATCAAAACACTCAAATATCACGGTAAACATAGGTATAAAACTCACCAGAGAATTTCACTTGAACTAACGAACCGTTTGATTAAGTGCGAAATCTCAAGAATGATAGATCGCCATGGTAAAGATATCTAGATGTGCATTGCTATTAGATACAACTGCATACATGCAGTTGGGAGAGTGCATATCTGAGAAGAGAAAGCAGGAACATCAAGAAAGTCCCATATTATGGCAAAGAAGCCGTATTAGATATTTACCGTATGAATGTAGGAAATTATATATTGCACATATTTCATTCAGATTGAGACTAAACGATTTCTAGATATGCAAGCATGTTGTGAATGATGTTGGGTAAACTAACGTATAAAATTATAAACATTATGTTGAATCTGTCATGAATATTACTTTGGAATCGTTCGAAGCATTTCAAACTGGATGAATTTAAGTATTTTGAAGATTGACATATCTATCCAGAATTGAGGAAAATTATTTGTCGAGTTCCTCAGAGTTACAAACTGAGGACAGTTATCTCTCTAATTTAACCAAATGTTATATTGAATATCCATATGTCAGGTTCTTTCACAGTTTTTGTTTATGATTATATTTGACATAATATAATCAGGAATTAGGAGGTCTGAAAAAGGCCTTGGGTACGAACTAGCTGTTATTTAATAACAAAAAAAATGTGCAGAATCACATGCTGGATCCGAATTCGGTAGCCATTTTGGTCGCACGAATTGCGAACAACGAAACTTTTTTTATGGTAACTTGAAAATTACAATTTTACAATTCAATAGTGATTTTTACAAAATGAAGAATTTAGACAAATATCTTTCAGTCAACAATTACTTCCCCTTACGAACATTGAATTACGGCTGACATCTTTTCTTCCGAGTGGAAATTATACTCTCTCACCGTCAAATACGAATATACAGTGAGGTCCTAAAGTAACGGATGAATTAATTTTCTGTGTTATTAGCCATTTTCAAGAAAAACACCGAAACACGTCAATTTATGTTTTGAAAAAGACACTCTGTAAAAAAAAAATAGCCGATCTCCCAACACCCTCTCAAAGTGACATCCACCCCCTCCCCCCAATTTTTTTAAATGAAATGGTAGGTCGAGTGATACCTCATTTCAAAGGGTATTCAATTGTCTATACAGCCATGTCCATTTTTTCGAATTTTGTTTAAAAATATAATTTTCAAAATGTTAAAAAGTATCACGTATACTATTGAAATAACACCAATAGAGATCTAGATTACACTATTACACAGGTAAAAAAAAACACTTCTGTCATTTGTCAATAATATTTATCAAGTACAAATATATAAATGAATACAAGGATAAAAATATATAAAACTTCATAAAACACTAAAGGCATATGAAATGATTTACCAAACGCAATACTTTTTCGGAATTACCAGGTTGTGCAATCCTACATCACGAAAATATTTTACCTAGATCACAAAAAATATCAAAACTATTCCAGATGAAAAACTTTTATCACGTTCTAAACAGGTAAAGCTGGCCACATAATAAGATTATGAATTATTAGTCAGAATGAACACTTAAGCGTTAATAATTTTAATATTATTAATATTAACACTACTTGTTAGTCCATTTCAAACAACATATGTGACTTTTTCACACTCATTATTTGCTCACTTGAATTATAACATTGAAAATATACAGGGTGTTTCAAAGTTCAGTATCAAGATTTCAGGGGCATATTTTTCAGGTCAAAATATTTTTTTTTCCATAAACATGTGTCCGCAACTGCTTAATTTCTAAGAAACAGGTTGTTGAAATTTAACAAAAATGATAATGATACGCCAATGTTTAGTTTTTAATGAATATTATATTTTTTATGAATGTCCTCTATCCACTCATAAAAATGGTCCTTTTTTCGTACGAAGAACAGTTTTCGATTCAAATAACAAAATGAGACAAACAAAAATTCGCCTCGGTACAAGCAAATGACTACCTTTTATTTTTTAAATCGAACACCGTCGGTCGGACGGAAAAAATCAAAAGACCATGTTTGTGTGAAGATAGAAGACAATTATAAAAATAATACTTATTTGACAAAAAAACAGTAGCGTATCATTATTTTGATCAAAATTATTACAGGTCATGTGTACAGGGACGCCACTGATGGAAATTAAGAAAACGTTCACCATGGAAAAAGTGTATTTTCATGTGTACTTTGCATGTTCCAAAATTAATAAGAGAAGCCAAAGTGGTTTTAGAGATATTGAAAAAGAACTGATTTTTTTGTTAAATTTCAACATCCTGTATCTCAGAAATGAAGCGGTTGTGGACACATGTTTATAAGAAAAAAAAGTCTCATTTTGACCTAAGAAATACGCCCCTCAAATCTTGATACCGAATTTTGAAACACCCTGTATATTGCAAAATTTTTAACCGAGATAGAACTGTGAAAAAGTCATTAGCGACACTCTGGTAAAATCCGACCGATTTCCAAAAATTGAAAAAATCGCCACCCAAGTTACATGCTATAAAAAAATTATTATTTCTCATAAAATCACCAAACATATTAATCGGTTAGTGGTTTTGTTAAAGAAACTCTTTTTGGTTAATATGAACATAATGGTATATCAATAACATGTGCAATCTTCAATCAAAGAGAAAGTAACGGTGTTGGTTTGTTTTGAATTAGTGAAGATTCGTTTCAGATAAAAACCAATTAGAAACTGTAACTAGGATACATCCAATTAATCAATTCAATGATTTAGAACTGCATGCACTCTACTATATCTCATCGAGAAAAATGGCGTTTGCATACTTGATTAACGTATTCAAATCTGTATTTGATCAACTTGTACTAATGATTGCTCTTTGAATCATAGATACTTGTATATAATACGCCATCGTAATAAGTCTGATTAGTATGACCAGAATTTGGCTGAAAATTATTCACTATCCCATTTTCAGCATGTACATTTTTTTACAAAGAATCATCTTTGGACTTGACACAAAACATGTTAAAAATAATTGAGGAAAAGCCTTCTACTAGTAGGTTATTGTTAGTATGGGAACACTGTAGGTATATTGAAAACTCACAAACATAAATTAATAAATTTCATATCAAAGATAAACCACTGAATATGGTCCATTATAAAAGCAAAGGAAACGTTAATCATTTCTAAATTTACGCACGATATAATTTTGCAGAAAATCGAAAAAGTTATTTCCATTGATAAACAGCCACAAATCATATTAGTATTAACGATATTAACGAAGTTATGTTCCAAATTAGTTTCAAAATCATTCATAAAACAGTAAAGATTATCGATGTTGGCCCTTTTTTAAGTTCTTTGAGGCCGTGAAATGAAACCAATGAAAATGTGTTTCAATGATAATTTTTCAACATTAGCAATTTTGTTCCTGTTGAATATGAGAAATAACTTCAACAGAAAACATTCAATAATGGACTGAAAAAACAAAACTGATAAAGAAAATCTCTAACTCTATGAAATCACTTTTTCAATTTTAGTCAAAGATATTGAATTTAAAAATTTGGGACTGATATCGATTAGAAATTCTCATATTACGTTATGTTAATATTTGAAAACATATGTTCCTGAAACTATTGACAGCAGAACAGGAAATCATATTTTTCGAATCGTTGATTTTGTAGTTGATAATAATGGTGATCAAGTTCATGGATCCTGCTTGGACCAAAACAGCAGTGAAATGCAAAAAGTACGAAATTGCTTCTCCAAGTTCAATTTAAATCTAAGAGAGATTACGTCATTAAAAATTGAATCTCAAAACAGGATATGAACGTGAGAAAGAATTATAACTTGATATCTCAGGTTCATAAAATGCAAACCGCCACAAGCCAATATCTGAAAGAATAAATGAAGCTCAGGGGTGGAATTCTGTGTACCATAGAATGCTATTGCCGACAGTTTTGTCCCTTTCTCTCCCATGAATTCAACCATAATGTCATCTCACTTTTTCTATCTACAATAGAATTCTATGATACACAGAATCCCACCCCTGGGGTCCGATTCTCAAATGTCGACTACCCTATATCGCATGCGACAAATACTTAGCAATTCATGAAAATTCTGGCTACGCCACTGAATTGTCACCATTGATATTCCTCTAGAGGGATTATATATGAGTAACTACACAGCGGACAATGTAGTTCCTTGTCGCTATAACTTGAAGGTATTGTGGACTCACAGCGGGAATACCTATAGCGGACACTACACTGCTTACTGTAGGCATCCATATACAGGTACGTGACACGAGTACAACGATTCTCATGTTTCTTTCTTCTATTAGCATCAGGATTGCACTAAATCACACCTTTATTGTTATATTTGGTTTTATTTTATTAATGTTATTTTTGTGATTTTATATATACCCATTATGACGTCATTTCTTTCTGTTTTATTACCTTTGTTGTCAATGTATTTAGGTTTTTACAGTAAATTCAAGTTAAACTCAAGCCAGTAAACAATAGTGGTGAAGACGTGATCAACGCGTGCTTTGCTCGTGATCGAGGAAAGGCGGGCCGCTATTGGTCTATGTTTCTCAGACAGGTTTGAGTTGGAAACACGCCCTGCCTATTTAACCAATCCGACACCGATGATCATGAAGTAACAGCGTGCATTTGTTTTGATGCGGCTTGACCTGGAGTTGTATAGACTATATATTTTTATGAATATAAAATGGATATACATATTTCGAATTTCTTTCAGAAATTAAAATTGTTGAGTTTGAATTGTCCACAATACTGACCTGAACGAAACATTTTCAATGAATTCAATATAATCGATAACCTTCTCATATGAAGCAAAGGTTTTCAGGAGAAAGGGGCAGTTAGCTATAAAACAGTATATCATACTATTGTTAAGGGTTATGTGGTTATAATCGACAACACCTTGTAGCAAAACAATTCAACTGAGAAATTTCAGATCTGTGGCCAGCCTTTCACGAAAATATCACCAGAAGAATCGACCAGCTCTCCCGTTCAACTATAGTTGAACAGCACGTATTTTTCTAAACACTTCGGCAGATCGAAATCATCAACAGCTTCCATCAGCTTGGTCCCCAAACACTTTCTCAAGAATAATCTAATCTGTCTCTTCAACGACAAAGGGTACTTGGCGAGTTCTAAGAGGGTAGTTTTCTGCTCGGGGGATAACACGTTGTTCCGTCTTATCATGCACGGGTCGAAGGATTCACAGGCCTCCAATAAAAGAAAGAAAATGGCATCACAGTTGCCGGATATCACGTTTTGGAGAGAGTTGAGCATGCCGTCTGGATCTCTGAATTGAGTCTTCATCACCACCTTGAACAATAAAAAATGCAAATTAATGTAAAAATTCAATGGGATGTTGGTAAAATAATATCAAAGTACCTGGGCGACCGAGCTTCGTTTGTTTTTCGTCCTAATATGAACCGCAATCATTTAAATAGAAAATGTAAAATCAGCATTGGAAAATTTTCATCGTTATTATTATAACATTAAGATTTTGGAACTTGTATTGTCGTATGTGTGTGCCATATTTTAGATTATTCGGACGATTGGAACTGGGTGAAAATTGAATTTAGAAATTCTCACTATTATTATTATTATCATTATAACATTAATATTATGATATTCCTGCATTATCGTCGGTACTTGATATGAATGCCAAATTTTAGGATACTCGGACGATTGGAAGTGGGTCGATATTGAATTTAAAAATTCACATTATTATTATCATTATTATTATCATTATTATTAAATTTTTTAATGAAATCCTTGTATTGCCGTCGGTCTTTGATATGAGTACCCAATTTCAGATTATTCGGACGATTTGAATTGAATTTGAGAATTCTCATTATTTTTTGTGTGTTGGCATCGACTGCTGTATGGTCAATTCTCATTATTATTATTATTATTATCATTATTACATTAATATTATGAAATTCTTGTATTGTCTCAGATCTTTAACATTCGTGTTGAATTTTAGATTATTCGGACGATTGGATTTGAGCATGATTATATGTGGGGTTCCACAAGGAACATTTTCAGGGCCGGTTTTATTTAAGATGTTCCCAACGATTTGGTTGTGAATGAGAAGTTTCATTTGGAATATCTGGAACTATTGAAAGGGTATTATTTCGAATTTCCGTATAGGTCAAACTGTTGGAATTTCAATTTCAAGGACGACAACATAGGTACTGAAATTTAATTTTACTTGTTTAGTGTCCGACCATTTCCCTTAAGATGATTTTTTGGTCTTTTTCACTGAAAAATCAGAGTACATGGTCGACTAATAGTGTTTTTTGCATGCAATACAAGTAATGCGGAACATTGCTTTGATCCATGGCGGTTTTTTTACCTTAGCTCCATACTGAAGTAACAAATGAACCACGGCTACGCTAGGATTCTCGTTGCTGGCTAAATATTCCACTAACACAGGCCTCAGCTGCGAGTTTCTGTCAAATTCGTCGCTGTAAACCTTCAAGTTGGGGTCTGCACCAGCTTTTAATAGCATCTGGAAATGAAAATAAACGAACATATATATTTACAGAGCTAAATACACGTGAAGACATTCAAAACATCCAATAAAAATGTCGTCTAAAGCACTAATTGCAAGATTTTCTTTCAATAATACTTTGTCGAAATGCAAATTAACGACTCCAATGTTGTCCGACCTACCCTGTCACTGACGAGCGGCAAGAACCACGAAACGCATCTGCAGGTGGTCTTCCCCAGCCAAATGAAGGATAATCTGCTGTATAATTACCATGAGCAATTGCAACTGGGTCTTCTTGGAAGAACGCTGCAGAAATATCTGTCAGATGTAATTCAATGTCCGTCGGGGAAGTATTTGTTTTGTCAGATGTTTACCTCATATTTTCCACATGGTGGAAATATTTGGAGAGAAGGGTACTTCAACATGGTCGATTTTACTATTTTATTTGCAAATTAATTAGTCTCTCAACTTACCGTAATTATATCAAATCTGCTTGGGATATTATCCGCGCAAGCCACGTGTAAGGGTGACCCTATTATCGGAGAGCTGCAGTTAACATTCGCACCTGAAAAGTTAATAAATTGTATAATTAATTCACTGTTTTGTCACGTATCATCAACTTTCTGCTTTCAAGAGGAAAATATTGATACATCTATGAATAAATGGATACTAATGGCCCATAGAAACAAAATGGCAAACACAAAAAAGCCTCTACAAACTTGAAATACGAGTCACAAGATCAGTTTTTAGTCATAAGAACAATTAAGTAGATTATTTTTACAGAAATGATGTAAATTATATCACATCGTGAGGAAGCTTTGCATGTATACAGTATCGGAGACTTTTCATCTGGGGTATACATAGCTACGAGCAACAAGGAACGCAAAGATATGATAATACCACATATATAAGAGAGACGCACTACTGTGCGCCTCTCCGGTTACCCCACCCGACGCATTAACGGACCACGTGGCAATGCGACACATCGCACACAGCACACGTCGATATCCCTTCGTACATAAAATTATTCTGTGATTCCCCGCTAATTTTATGGGAATCCCATTTGAATATTTGAATATTACAGATTCCTTGCAGATATGAGATGAATAATTTTTTTATTTTGTACTCAACTGTTCATATTGCTTCTTACAATTTTTGAGCAAGCTCAATGAATGCAGACTCAAGTTTGAATCAACTAGGCACTCACCAGATCTGATCAGCAGCTCAACAATTTGAGGATCTCCTTTCAGAATCGCCAGATCTAAAGGACTTGGCTTTCCTATGTCATATTCTTCATCGTAGTTCAGTTTGGCACCCTGCTTCACCATCAAATTGACTATTTCGTAGTTTCCCGATAAAACTGCATAGTGTAGAACCTATATAAAGTACAAGAGATATCAAAAAACATATTTTAAATATGGTTATGTATTTTTCATGGCATAACTGCAGAAAAATGAATGTTTTCTACGAGCCTGTATAAAAAAAAATGTATGTACCTATTGGAGGTACGAAAAATATTTGGAGAAGAAATATATATATGATTGAAAGTATCAAATATGAAGTAAATGTTATCAATTGCAAACATCAGAATTAGATTGTTTTGGATAACCTGTGTTATAATAATGAATCATATTCATCTTCTACCCCACTACCAATTGGTTCAGTGGATAATTAGTTTTATTTCGGATCAATTACAGAATTGCCGTGTATAATTTCATTACTTATTAAACGGAAAAGAAGTACTGTTAGTTCGATTCGATTTGGCTGAATATTGAATTGTTTAATCTCTTATTAAAACATCTTATTTGAAGCGAAAAACAGGCTCACCGTTCTATAGTCGTGCCTTTCGTCAGCGATTGCATTTACATCTGCGCCATATTTGAGTAAAAGTAAAACAGCTTCCATTCCCTGTAAACAAATTGAAAGTTTCACCTACAAGAAATACCAAAAGTTTCAACTTTGTTAACTTTTGACTAATTTTGGTAGAAGTTGTTTTTCCTCCACGAATTATATGAAGTGACACACACTGGTGCGGCAAAACAGGGAAACACCTTCAGGCTTTTTAAAACTGCTCGATACAAACTGTTTTTGCACGAATATGTTTGTGTGATTCGTGTATTTCAAAATGTTTTGTTTTTGCTACAAAATGTTTTGAATTTCCACTGTTTTGCTGAACAGCAAAACGTTCTGCATGACACCGTTTTGCTTTCAGGCGTTTTTGACTTATCGGTGTGTGGTCAGCCTTCATTTCTCAAAAACGTTTTGCTTTAAGTAAGGCGTTTTTTATTTTTTGGTGTGTTGTCAGCATCAAAATTAGTGGTTTCGTGTTGGGATACACCAGTGTTTTCATAACAAACACTCAGAAGTCTTCGAGAGACTTGTGAGAGCTAGGGAAGGCCCTTACTTTTCAACGTGTGATATGCTATGCACGGGACCGGTGACCGTGCTGTGATTTGAACCGGCACGCCCTTATGGTTGAGAAGCGACCACGACCACCACGACCCGGCTTTTACACCATTATCAATTTACTAATACTGTATTAACTCATACTTAGTATTTATTTTTATTGATGGTCGGGGTTAGGTTTGCAGGTAGTTCTGTGTAGAACCTTTCTGGTTCCCGCTGTCAGGTCTGTTTCCGTAGTATTTCAGATCTCCTGATGAACTCCTGGAGATTACTCACGAGGTTCCCCTGTGGGATGATATCTTCTGCACTACTGTGCTCAAAGATATCGTACCTCATGTGAGCCAGGGCTTCGCCGAACACTATGTGAGAGGCTTTTTCTTCCTCCTTATGTAGGTATTATTGCCCTACCACCTTCCTAAAAGAGTTCCGGATCAGTTCGAAAAGCTGTATGGATAGCCGATCGTTTGGCCATGTCATCATCATGTATAAGTGAGTATTGCCTGGGGCATTCTTCTAGGAAGATAGATGATGATTCTCTCCGATGAGGGTTGTTGCCTCCGCTCTTGCTTGGGCATCTGCGCTCCCATTTTCCTTGTTCTGTGCTCCTAGGCCACTGAGGTTTTTGTGAGGCTCCCAAACTAGTTTGCAAGAAAACCTAGATGATCGCAGGGCTTTTATTGCCGCCTGACAGTCGAAGAATATGACTATGGGTTAGTTCTTAGGACCTGTCCTCAGAATCTCTCTCATGCAAACGGAAGCTTGGCTTGGGAAATAGAGACTTGGTTACCAAGGCTTAGAATACTGTCTTGCCTCGTTATCTTCCCGTACATTGCTTGACTTAAAGCCATCCGTGTACCATTTTTGTCTTTTTGACAACATTGGTATGGCCTTTGATGTGACTAGCCCATCTTGTATGATGGTGGTGTATATTCCTTCAGAGGAGTAGGTTGGAGTCAAATTGTCCGACGGCATCTCAGATGTGTCGCTTCTTATGGCCTCCCATTGTGTTGGAGAGGTCCAGATTGTGGCCCCTCCATTGGTCCTGGCCCTTCACTCTGGAGGCATCCGCTGCAACATGTAAGTGCAGAGGAGGAAGATTCAAAATTTCCTCCAGGCTAATCGTAGATGTGCTGGACATAGCACCAGTGACTTCGAGCATGGCCATTTTTTGTACACTAGTCAGCCCCCTTCTGGTTGTGAATTGTTCAACGTTCGGCCACCACAGCAGGGCTTCTTACGTAATCGAGGGCCTCACTATCGCCTTGTATAGCCAAAGGGATTGTTTGGGTCCAAAGACAAAGAAGCGCCTCCCATCATGATGTCCTTGCCCTTGTCAGCACTTGTTTCTAGATGTTTGTCCAGGTAAGCTTCGAGTATAGGATTAACCCCAGGTATTTTGCCTCTCGCTTACTGAAAGCATAAACCGGTCATAAAAACCTAACCAAGACTCAGCGGAAAGTTTTTTTCAGTCAGTAACAATACGAATTTACACAAAATTAATAAATCAGCAGTCGAACAAAGTTTATTTTTGGCATTCAACGTCCTCTTTCCTGGGAACTTGGAACTTTGGGATAATTTTGGCAGGATTTTCCGTTATAAATTATCGTGGAGGATTACCATGCAAAAATCGACATACTTGCGGTTGCCTGACAGCTTTCATCAGAGGCGTCAGCCCCGATCTGTCCCTACTATCGGGGTTCGCTCCAAACGTCAACAACAGCTCCAGAAACTCCAAGTCCGTCACCAGATTGATTTCGGCTCCGAAGAAGTACCTCTTGTTCGGGTCAGCGCCGTGTTCTAACAGCACTTTCGCGATATCCATGTGTTTGTTGCGGATGGCTAGCCTGAGGGGTTCGTCGCACTGGGTAGTCCGCGGAAAATCTTCGTCCGTGTCGGGCCTGTAGTCCACTTTCGCCCCGGAGGCTAGTAGGAGGCGGACTACCTCTATGTATCTGAAGATGCAAAAAAATGTACATGAAGTGAGTATCGATATCAGTAGAGGGCTTTATGGGGGCCCAGAGCCTTATAAATATCAGGGTCCAGATCTAATCATTGGCGCAGCCAGGGGAAAGGCTTTGGGGCTGTAGCCCACCCCCCCCCCCCAAGCCACCAAATGACTATCAAAATGATGGCGTAGAATACGGAAAAAATATTGAAAAAATTCTAGAATTTTCGGAAGTATTTTTCGTTGGCGATTATATGTGCTAGAATGCCGGATCCTAGCGCACCTTTTACATTTTTCGCATTTTTCGACAATAACGAGACACATTCGTTAAATACATAGGTATATAGAAAGAAAGCTAAGAAAATTTCCTACAAGAGGGTGTTATTGTTCGCGTGCCTAACAGTTTGCTTGTGGGTGTTATTCATAACATCCGGCTGACGAAAAAAAAGCTCTGGTAACTGATAAATTGTATGTTCAGCCCCCCCCCCCAAACTGAAATCCTGGCTGCGCCACTGGATCTAATCATACTGGCTACGCTTTAGAAAATCTGGAAAGATATTCGCTAATCAGGACAATATCTATTCCAAAGGCTAGGCGTTACTCTCAGACCAATAAATAATAATCATAATAGTAGAGTTCAGAGTAGGTTTTAAAGTCTTTCGTAAGCGGAAGATGGAAAGCGTTTTTGGATCGCCTTCTTCATTGATAACTGCTTTTGTCACGGATAGGGTACTGGCTCTAAACCCACTGCTATTCTACTGATATGCTGCAGTTATTTCCATAGACTTCGTTATAAACATTTCTAGCTGCGGACAATACAGAGTCAGATTCTAAACACAATATTTACTGTAGCTTGTTTCGCGGCAATTATTTGCTTATATATATTGTATATAAGCAGATAACTGAGCAGAAACTCTGCCTTGCCGATTTTTGGGTATATTCCGCGAAACAAGTGGCAAAAAAAATTGTGCTTAGGATGTGACCGTTACTTTGAATGATTATAACGGAGTCCAGCTGTATTATGTCATTGGTTACATCAACAGAAGCGGCACTTTCCACATAGGGAGAAATGTGGAAAAAAATAGTTCCTTAACATCAACAAGAGGGTAATTTAGCTTGCTGCACGTAGACGGTTCAAGGAAAGTTTGAAAATCGGACACCCCGATGATACTCTCAGCTATTCGTCGTGGTTGACCCTTCGTAACATCATGACTTGTCATGGCGGCTGACGAGAGTAAAGAGGTCTACAAGCTCTGTCAAGTCTAGCTTGAAGAATACCTTGATTGCTGAAATGGTGTGAACTATCAACGACCGAATTTACCAGAGGACTTGCTTGTGGCAGTTTCAAAATGAAATAAAGGAAAACTTTTGAGAAAATGTCAGTGCATCAATTTATCTATAATAATTCATGTAGTTTTCTATATATGTCATGGTTTCACGATATTTCCACAAGAACGAACATCATACAGCAATCTCTAGTAGAAAAATATTTACCCATGCTCAGCAGATAAATGAAGAGGGCTGTAACCGCACTCATCAGTTGCATTGACATCACCACCTCTTGTCAGTAAGAGCTGCGTAGCTTCGTAGTACCTTTGCCACACTGCATAATGCAACGGCATTAGTCCTTGAGTGACGGGTTCATTAACCTGTAAAACATTTATGTTACCTACATTAAACACTGGGACGAGACTATATTAACGATAAACATTTTTTTCAGCATTGTCCTCATCTGATATTTGTTTCAACTCTAAATAGTTGCATACAATATTTTTTCTACGTTCATGCAAAAAGCAAAAAATTATTTATCAAGGTCCGGCACTAGGAGTAGGAAAATGAACAGCGCCACTTAAATAATTAATTATTATTCCTATCGATTTGCATTGAAACAGATCACTATCATCTATTTTGCCATTAATAATACTCATTTTAAAACTTTTAATTCTGTAATTGCCAGAATCAATTTTTGACTGACGTTTCTATAACTACAGTTGCATTATAAAAATCAAAATCATAGTAGCCGTGAGCGCGTATGTTATCATAGTACAGACAGTTTGCTCTAAGCATAATCAGTTTTGATTATGGAGTTATTCTCGGAAAGGCATTGTTGAATATCTGCTAATTATGTAGTGTGTTTGAACGTTTATGTTTGTCATTATGACAGCACGTTGAAGCAGAATGACAGATGAGTGCAATAAAAACTTTATTGCACTATGAATATGCACGCAAATATGTTTCACCTAAAGAATGTTTCTAAAGAACGCCACTGGAGAAACCAGAAATAAGTAATGGCATTGCTTACCTTGGCTCCACAAGCCAGTAGAATTCTTATTTCGTCTAAAGGAACCATTCTTATTATAGAATCGGCCAATTCTCTCTGTAGAGGGTTGGTTATGCATTCTGTTGGCATCTGAAAAAAAGGGCAATTGGAAAAATAATCAATTTAAGCAACAGAAAGGGGATCGTGATGAAACATATATCATCGGACATTTTCATTCTATCGGTTTGTAATGATAGGTACGTTTGCGATAAACACATTCACAGAGTGATTCAAATTGGACTGTCCGCTTCGAGTTCTCAAAAACGAAATTACGGGTTTTAGTGCCATTTTATAATAAATTTAAATATGTTCAAGATTCCGAAAAAAAATGTCTTGAAAAATCAAATTTGGTATTCAAAATTAGCCGACTGTTAGGAACCGTTTTCCGCCGAACTGACTAGATCAAAGCCGTAGAAATCATAATATGGCCTTTTTGGGTACGATAATAAATAAACTCGATGCAAATATGTACTAAACCATTGGAAAATAGACTTCTAGAAAATTTTAATAGATTGGAAGACACACTTCTAGAAAATTCGAATAGTCTGACAGAAGAACTTCAAGAATAGTCAAAGAGCCTGGAGTAAAAGTTTCAAGCAAACTCGAGGAAATTGGAAGAGAAACTCCAAGAAAATTCGAAGAGTCAGGAGAGAAAACTTCTATAGAGAATTCTAAGACTGAAGGAGGAAGTTCAAGGAAATGCAAGAAGTCTAGAAGAAAAGCTCCTGAAAAACACAGAAGGCTTGAAAACAGAACTTTGTGGAGTAGCAAACGTATTAGAAGAAAGAATAAGAACCGTCTTAGCAGAACTGTACAACAAGAAGGAAACCGTTGGTGATAAAATCGAAAAGGAAATGGATGCGAAAATAGACAAAATAAAAGAAGTAATCAGTAAGTTGGAAAAACGAATTGATACCGCGCACACAACAGAAGCATTGAACGAAAATTCAATGCCGGACCTGAGTTTCTACGATGCCGCCTCCTCAGTTCGACGAAAACACTCCATGGGCAAAGTCGTGGCCAAAGCAAACGGTTGAAATGCAGGAGAAACAGCCGTCGAATTAACACTGGCATTGCGTGGAGAGGCAATAAATATTTGCAAACCCTCACGGCCCAAGAAGAGGACGACTACGTACAGCTGATTAAACATCTAGAATTACGGTACGATCAAATCTCACCTGGAACACGTATAACATTCACAGCTTAAAAACCAATGCCAGAATTCGAAGAGGACATTGCACGCTTGTGAAAAAGGTAATGGAGCAACTAGCGGTTCAGGCATTCTTGGATGGACTTCACGACCCAGAAACCAAGCAAGCATAGACACTAGCTCGACAAAAACATCGCGTAAATGCACTGGCACGCGCTTTGGAATACGAGGCCGCGAAACGGTCCTGCAAAACCCAGAAGACCCACAACACCCTGCTACTCTTGAAGCTGCCATAAGGAAAGTGATGAAGAAAGTGTTACCTGCGAGAAGACAAATAAGATGCTTAAATTTGCCGAAAAATTCGACATGTGATTGAAAAGTTTAAAACTGTGAGGGAAGATTTTTAACACACTGCTTATATATTTACTCATATTCGAAAAAGACAACATTCTATGTCCGATTGTACTCTCGAAAGCACATGAATTATCCGAAAAAAAAGGTCTTCAGAATTGTACTTGACAACAAGCCTAACATTAAGACAGGATTCAATATTTTCATTACTTTTCTGACTTGGGCATTACTGGCATTACTTGGGGGTATTACTCGAGAATTACTTGGGTATTAGAGGTATTACTTACGATTTTCCAGCTGTTTCCCCTTCGATAAAATGGCTACAATTTGTCAATGTAATAACTGAATTAGTATTTTGAAGTGATCATCATGGCCTCAGCTTTAAGACTATTCAATAAAGGATTATTAATTTCTAAAAACTATTCTCCAAAAATATGTTCATTTTATCGATGGGCTCATTCAGGTTCTGGCCATTGACCAGTATCAGACTTTTATCTGCAAATGTCATTGTGTACTCTGTCTTTAACAAAATTGATTTCATTAGAATAAAGAATGAACAGCAAGAGTCGTAGGACACTGTCCTGTGGAAAACCGGTTGTTATATATTATATTTTTTCGCAATCATCTTTCCGTCCTATGTTCGACGATTAACTAAAACTTAGAATCATCAGAAGATCATTTCAATATCAGAAAGTGTGAATACATAAGCATACTTGCTGAAAGTTAAGTGTTTGAAAGTTTTCAAATCCTCCCAAAAATATTCTGCAATTCATCAGTTTTGAAAAATTTTGTACATGGTGTAGCTCTTTGTTCTTTGGCGGAACATTTTGTTGATGTCGTTCTGCTATTCTAAAATATTTACTGTTTCCTTCATAATATATTTACCCTAACAAAGTATATTTTGATTCGATTCGGTCGGTAGTCAAAACAATACGACGAAGCATCAGTTACAGAAACATAAATCGCTAATAATTTTATCAAAATCGGACATCTTCATTCAAAGGTCATCACAAAAAATGTACTCACGCAGTATTTTGTCAAATAATATAAATTATTGTGTAAAACCAAATCGAACAACAGCATCTCTTTAGAGAAAGTTTTCAGGAACAGTGCAAATATTGCTGTGTAGTCAGCCAATGTGAATAAATTTATCAACACTAGCCTTTCAGTTATATTTAGACCGATATGACGTTTTTTGTCATATCAGCTGTGATGGCGCAGTATAGACCGTGACTTTGATTTTTTGGTCACCAGCCCAAGGGATCAGGCCCAGTTATGTCTGGCATGTAATGTGAGTGAATAAATATTTGCTGTTTTTTTTTTATAGTCAATGTTTTGTTTCATTTTCAACGCAAAATTATTACGAGAATGCGCATATGTGTGTTGACGATAATGTTCAGTTCAATTTCATCAAAGTATTGAAAATTTTTTGTGTGCAAATACATAAGATCACATTTTTCATTTTTCAATTTTCATGGAAAATGTTCCCCGCTTCAGCATGAATACTGCCCAAGAGGTTATCTTGAACGATGGAAAATAGGGACTAAAGTTTGTCTTTCAGCCGCAGATGATTCCACAAGAGATTCTATGAATATCCTATTCATAATTTCGAACAAAAATTTTAATGATGGCCTTATGATCTGCTTTAGATCAGCAATTTGTTATCAAGACTTAATTTCGAACCTCTAGCTGTAAGAGGGTAGGTGCGTTTAAGAGCCCCACCGGCCCTCTGTATACTCAGGGTAAGACGCTTGTCTAGTTGTACACCCAGTAACCTCACAGTGTTCACGTTTTCCACAGTTTCGCCATTGATCACCAATGTAAAGTTTTGAGTGAGTATACTTTTTAGTGAAGTTGATAGTCTCTGACTTCGCCGGGTTCACCACTATCTTGTTCTCTGCCAAATAGGGTACGACCTTCCTATCCAAGTGATCTTGGATCCTATACTGGGCAGCGGCGATCGAGAAGGAATGAGCGAAAATGGCGGTATCATCAGCATATCCCGCCGTGCCCATATCCAATCTCTCGCACTGAGGAAAATCGTACGTATTCAGAGAGTACAAGTGTGGTGATAAACTTGAACCCTGCGGGACATCTGCTTCTATTGGGAAGTCTGTGGAGCGAGTGTTATTTACTCTAACCATAAATGTTCTCCCAACAAGGTAGGAGCCAACCAATCTGGATTAGTTGTATTAGTTCTAGTTGGGTGACCAATGTACCCCATGTATGTGGCCAGTTTTCATGTTCTCACAAAATTATTATTCTTTGTTCCATATATCATTTATTTTTTTTCCAATAAATTTTTTATAAGTAGTAAAAACTCTAATTATTATAGTCCTGTAAACTACATATCAATGAAGGCATTTGAGGAAGAGAAAAAAATATATTAACCAAAATTGTTGCCACTGTGACCCGCTCTCAGCTACATATAGTATTTTTTCTATAACTCTCAAAAAAGACGTCTTAAGATCTGATATGAGTATTTCTGCAATAGAATCAAACATTGCTGAAACAGTTGGCTATGAAGAAAAATCCAGATGAGGATCTCCGTACCCTCAGCTACCCTGAAGAATTTCCTCTCAAACGTCCCTACTTGCGGGCATATAAAGCAAAGCCTACTTACTATATATCTGATATGAATTTATAAATACATGGAAAAATAAACCAGATAATCAGATTGGACATCTCAATTATGCCAAATCTTGGAAGAAAACTACTGAAACTCTTCTTTGAATTGCTGTCCTCTTTTAATTTGTTTATAGTTCCAGTGGGTAGTGAACTTTGATCAGACGCATTCTATGCCAAGTTAAATTCTGAATTCAACAGGGGCGTTCGGGACCAAAATCAAAATTGCAATTCTGAAAGATACAGACATTTTGAGAGGTGAAATCGGGACATCAATAACAAAATATTGAAAGTTTATTTGTTCTATTGATTTGATGAAAATTCAGTTGATAAGTCAAGAAGGGTACTTCGTTGAATTTTGAGGATTTATTTCGAGGTATTGAATATTAGGAAAATCGGATATTATCTGGAACATAATGCATGGCAAAAATTTTCGTTTTTGAAGCAGCAAAAAATTTCCGTAAAATTGTTGTATGAAATTTTATCGCTTTCAGTTTCCTTTGTTTGGGATGCACTGGTTTGATTCTCCAGACCACAGACCACAGCGTGTCTGGCCGCTGGCAGTGTTTCAGCGTGGTTTGCGCACGCTGTAGACCTCTTATCACTCATTCCAAAACAGTCTTGAAAACTTAATTCAATTTCTCCCAATATAATTTTTCCCACTTCATTTATCGCTCCAATTTATTTTGGAAAGGCCCTGTATATGCAAGCACAAGGACCTGACAGATGATGATGGCAGAATAATTTTTCTCTACGACTATTTGCCACAATTCCAGGATCTCTTGAAGTTGGGTTTCCTACTAAAGTGAATAAGATCAAAGATGATAACAGCTACATCTTTCAGAATCGACTCCCCATTAACAACAACCCAAAATAAGAGGTGCCAAAAATGAATAAAAGATTGATTTTGATTGATAAACTAAAATTAACGAGAACACAGATTGAAACAGAAAACTTCATTCTATGATAATAATAATTAACCCTAGTCGCTTGGTGGTTATAGAGGTCCCTGATACTTAATGAATGGCCTGTCCTGAGAGACCTGAGATCACTACATGAATTCGCGTTTTTTTTCAATCATTTCATCTGCAATGAACAGTCTACTCCGTTGAGCGACTACGGTTAATTATTATCATTATTGTTATTGCGGTTAACAGTGTTAACACTGTCGATGTCGACAGAATCCTGTTATTTGAAAACACGTCAAAAGATTGTTCTAAAATTCACTATTAAATCATAGCGTCTAAATTCAGTTTATCGATTTGTAAAGAGTCATGGATAAAAATAGGTAAAATTTTTCAAACGTGTTAACGCGATTTGGCATAGACATCGCTGTAACAAAACGGCAATGTAATTTCTGCCACAAAAATATTATTTTCTTAATGTCGTACTTGTACACCTGAAAAAATAACAATTAACGGTTGTATACCGAGACGTGTTGGCTTTGTTGCAAATTACTGCGACGTAGCTCAAATTTGTTTTGTTTGATAATAAAAGATTCGTTAATTAAAAAAACAAACGTATCACCTAAAAATAACTTGGTGGATTAGATTCTGTCCGTTAGGGGGACTGATACCTAAGTTACAATATTCTGAAAACTTCGGCTGTATTTTGACGCGCGAAAGCACAACAAAAACAATACGCATCGCAGAAAGAAAGGGCATGTCACAAACTATTTTCTTCCAAACATAAATCTATTTCAGCTTGAGTGGTTTATTTACTGGGAAACTAAAACGTACTTAAATTAATTCGCAATTCCAATAACAAACTGCACGATAAATAGTCTTTAGAGTTCATGCATCAAAACATCTACGCAGAAAGTTCAAGTGATTTTTTTCTCTTATGTTTAAAGTAATTCTTTTAAGTGCACTACATTTCAGGAGCGTTAAAGACGCACTTATACGCTTGTGTCAGTATATTGTCAATATAATACATTATTAGAAGCTTTCATTGCCTACAAAAATAATAAAAGAGAAAAAAACTGATTCTCTACGAGAAAAACTAGTTTTTTCTGTAACTGTTGCGTTAATAATTAACGGTGCTGCTCCTAAGGTGGCGTATGGACTTAGTAACAAGGCCTATCCAGAACACGTGGCTAATGACCATAGTTGTTGATGCCAACACACCAAAAAAAAAAAAAAAATCGCAAAATGGTTATTTATGATATAAGTTCGTAAGGTAGAACTATTTTTCATGAGCGTGAAGTTTGTATTTCACAAAGTTTTTTCTACGACAGTTATTATATATTGCCAAGTTGTAGCAATTGTATCATAAATTGAAATGTTTATTGATGTTATAAATTGACGTCGTGATATCAAATGATGCCTTTTAAAAGTACTAACGCATAATACTGTATTACTTATTCAAGAATTCATAAATGTATGAACAGTGTGGAAAAAATTACTTTATGCACAGTTGATCTCTTTAGTCAATGATGATTTTTTTCACGAACATTCGTGCTTTAAAAAATCACCTCGCTCACTGTGAACAGTAGAAAAGTAGTTTAATGTGGTATATATACACATCCTCGAGTTTTGCTTTTACTATTTTCCATTAGAATTGATTTTTTTTTTGACAAAGAAGGATATTTTGATTTGTTTCAATATATAAATATTCATGAAATCCAATAAGTATGTCTGTACACCGCATTCATTACTGTAAAGCTGTAGTTATTTACGGAGATCGAAACAAAGGACTTTTTGGATGAGTCCATTGCCATTTTCGAAGGAAATCTGATAAAAAAAAGGTGGAGATCAATTCGTCAAATTCTCTGTAACTCAATTAAACAAGTACAAACGAAAAAATTTACCTTGTGAACTGCAAGTCGATATTTTATTCAGGTTCCACTTAGCCTAAACAAATTGAAACGCATGAACCGTAATCGAAAATCAGCAACTGCAGCACAGCTTATTTGCGTCAAACTAGTACGAACGATAATAACACCCGGTCTATTTATACCGCAATTTGCAAAATATCGGGCGGTAAATCGGTATCCACTTGTTCAAATGTCAAGACGAACTTCCTGAAATATAACTGAAACCTCGCGCAAAATTCACCATGCGATGTATGAAAGCTACAGCAGCTGTTGATTAAAAAAAATGTATTTTTGGATCAATCGTGTTTTTTTTTCGGTTTTACTTCGATGTATTTCTGTATTTCACACCTATCACACAAAAGCTTTGAACCATCTCCAAATTGGATATCGGCCAAATTTGAAGTTTCTTTCTTTGTATGGTTCAATATAGTGTGTACAGTTGCTATGCATACATTTTACAATTCTTTACATCAAGGTCGGTTCAAAATTTGGAATACAGGGTGTCAATTAAAAAACTTTCCGCCCTTATTATCCATCAATTGCCATACTTTCTGTGTTATCCAAAATCTTAGAAAAAATCATGAAATTCAAACAGAATAAACTTATTAACAAATATGATATTAATCCAGTACGATTGGGTTTTGAGACAAGAATCGATTGTAGCACCACCAAACTTGGTAAGCTAGTAGTTGGCACCATGATAAACACGAAAAAAATTGTTTACCAAAATTCCAGGGGTCACACAGCACACAGTTTGTTGAAACGAGTAATGGACGTTCTGATATAAGGATAATTTCGAAAGGGGTTCTACAAATATCCAGCTTATAATCTTATAATAACTGAGTATTATTTACCCCTTCAACCCTAATATCACAGGTACATCCTCCAGACATACCACGTACTTCCCACGGACATCAGTACTGCTCACCACAAATAACCAATGTGGTATATGAATGATACATTTGGTACCAAGGACATCTTTGGTTCGTCTCAAGGATGTATCAGCTACGGCATCCACCGGATATCCTCTGCGGGACATTCGTGGGAAGTCCCAAACAAATACTTATATCGACCAACGGTATACTTTAGATCATAAACGGGACGTATCTGGGATGTCCCTGGTCGTTAGTACTCCTCATACAAATGTTATAATATTTGGTAAGCGGTACTTCTGCACTTCAGGAAAACCGTAGTAGCGTCTATATGAAGTCCGGTGTATTGATTAGTCTATAGCTTTTGGGAATGCTATTCCTCCCTGAGCTGAAAACTGTGTGATCGGATTGGGTTGAAAACAATTTTTAGATCTGGTGACAGCAAAAATAAAACATAATATACCATACTTGAAAAAAAAAAAAAATTAAAAAATCTCGGGTGGGCTTAAGAGTGATTATTTGCTTTGGTATAACTGTAAGTTGAAGCAAATAGCAACCGGTTGACGGAAATAACAATTTTAACAGCAATTTTTCAACAATTTTTTTTGTCTCAAGACCAGCCGTAAATTCCTCTCTTAAGTAATCGATTTTTCAGTGAACGACATATCTTTGGAAATAATTTCCAATTGAGTTATCTTAAATCGTGCCCACAGACCTCATGAGGTCTGTGATCGTGCCACAGAACAAATGAGGTGTTCTGTGTCATTCTCATTCTGTCTTCTGTCCTGTCCTCAGAGCAAATTGCTCTGAGGTCCTGTCAGCTTTTGCGGCAGTTGTCAAATGTCAAAGTTCTGTTATCTTCGTTCTTTGTTTTTATTTGTTCAAAGATTAGTTGAAGATGGCGATAAAAAATAATAATTGTTGATATTTGTAGTAACAACAACTGTTGATCCTAGATAATCATCCTAAATTAATGGCCCGAACAAGAAAAAAGTGATGATTGTATTTATATCCATGTCTGTGTCAACATTGCCCAGGTAGGTTGATGTTAAAAATGAGAAGAACGTTTTGTTTCATAAAATAGGGTATCAATTTACAGTTCCATTTCTTATATAATTGGATATTTGATCAGTGGTACTGATTTCAGTGACTCTTCCACTGTTACCACAGCTAATTATCCTCAGACATGAATAGTAGGAGTTTAAAGAAAATTGTTATTTCCCTTCAGCTGCTATTTTGTTTTCAGATAGTAGTGTTAGATGAACAACTGCCAAAATGGCAGATAGCCAAAGCCAGACAGTTGAATATCAATGGGCATATTCAATAATGGACTCGAGCAGAGTTTCAACATTCCTAATATCGATGTTACTCATTGTTTATGGGTCATTTCGTAGTCTCAATATGGAGCAGGAAGCTAGGGAAAGAGCAAACGGTACAACGAATTGTCTTTTGAATCCACCACAGACTGTTTCTGCTGAAAATAATGTACAGACTCTAGATTCAATGCAGGCTTTATGTTTGCCATTAGGGGCAAGTGTCTCCTTGCTAGTTATGTTCTTCTTTTTTGATTCAATGCAAATTTTATTTGCAATGTGCACAGCTGGTATGTATTCACTCAACATATTTCTTTATCATTATTTTCATGCATTGATATGTTTGTTTCAGTAATAGCAACTGTGGCCCTTGCCTTTCTCTTGTTGCCAATGTGTCAGTATATTATGGGACCCTGTTCGGATGGCAATAAGATCTCCTTTGGAATGTGTGGTCGCTTTACTGCCGCAGAATTGTTCTCTTTTTCACTCTCTGTGTTCATAGTTTGTATTTGGGTATTGACTGGTAAGTTCAAAACTTGACAGAAATATTGGACAATTACATGAAATTATAAAAAAATGTTCATTTATAAATAATCATTTGGTTTTGTCAATAACATCATATCATCATTATAGGATGTATGTATGGAAATTTGTGTTTTGAATTGTGCTTGTTCAGTTTGTTGTTTGAATTCTAACAATTCATATACAAATGTTTTTTTTTTTTTTTTATGAGTATACAGGGTGAACTAGCAGCACTTAACAAAAATGTAATGGGGTACTATAGTTTATTTACATACAAATATGGACTATGTCAACAAAAGTCACTAGTCACTAGTGAGTTATAATCCATAACTCACTAGTGTGTTATTTGACAGTTTACTTGTCTAAAATGACATTAATAATGACAGTAATAATAACTGTCATGTGTTGGATAAATAATATTTTTGTTAGATTTATGAACTGGCCAGTATCAATTCTTGATTAGGAAGTTTGTTGGGACTTCCTGATAAGAAATCATATTGATGGGCTTCCTGATTCCTAAAAATTTCTCATAATTTTGTACTGTACAATTCCTACTTTTCATGTAAAAAAAAACGCAAAGCCTAACTTTTTTTTAATGCAGAATATTTTTAGGTCACTGGCTGCTAATGGATGCTATGGGAATGGGTTTATGTGTAGCTTTTATTGCTTTTGTCAGGTTGCCCAGTTTGAAAGTATCTACTCTGCTGTTAACTGGTTTACTCATATATGATGTATTCTGGGTGTTTTTCTCATCATACATTTTTAGCACCAATGTGATGGTTAAGGTAGGTTTTTATTCCATCAGGAGAAATATTGATTGATAGGTAAACACTTTTTTGGCTGGAAGTATAGCATGGAGTTGTGTATTGTAAGCAGATAATATATTGTTTCCATTCCCATGTCTATTAGTTGTAGTGCCTGTGAAGGAAAAAAATTCTACTCAAGGATATTACCATAACTGGGACTACCCCTTGAATGAATACATTAATTAATAAATAAATGAAAAATTCTTTTTGATAATTCACATGTGAATGAAATTAATGTATATATAGAATTGTTCCTTTTTGAGGTGGCTACCAGAGCAGCTGAAAATCCAGTGGGAGTAGTTGCTAGGAAATTGCACATAGGAGGAGTTGCAAAGGAAGCACCTAAGTTGAGTCTACCAGGAAAATTAGTGTTTCCAAGCCTCCATAATTCTGGTCATTTCAGTATGTTAGGTACGTTGAATGAAACTGTCACTTTGGATTTACATAATCTGAATTTCTTAAAAGTGTTCACCCATCAACAAAAACGCAGTATTATGTACCTACAGATTGTAATTGAAATGTTTTTTGCACAAGTGAAAGTATATTATCATTACAAGATCTTCCTTGTAACATTAAAAAATGCTTTAATTGTTTAAGAACAACCAATAGAATGTGTTATGTTGTACCATCAAAAATGAGCAGACAAGAGGAATTTAACACAGCACATAAAAAAAATCTGGCAACATTGAAAAGCAGATCGTTGATCTCGAACGTATTTCTCGTTTTATAAATTTATTTCAATGATAGTGAATATCTATTGGATCCAAAACACATCTCGATCAATCTCTTGAAGTACACTGAATCACTTTTTCATATAATTTATTTTGTCAAGAAAATTAAACCAATTTCTGTGAATTCCCTGTCATAATCTATTCTCATCTATTGTGTTTTTAGGTTTGGGTGATATTGTAATGCCTGGTCTGTTGCTCTGTTTTGTTCTGCGTTATGATGCCTACAGAAAATCACAAGGTATGTCTGGATCTCGACTGACCTATTTTCACTGCTCTCTATTTGGATACTTCCTGGGTCTTTTGACGGCAACTGTGACCTCCGAGTTGTTCAAAGCTGCCCAGCCTGCTCTCTTATATTTAGTTCCATTCACCTTATTGCCCTTGTTAACGATGGCATACCTCAAAGTAAGTAAGATTAATTTTTGAATAAATGAATATGTGGAACCTTTGGTGTGAATACAATTCAAAAAATAGAAACCAAGATTCATTTCATGTAAGAAACTAAGCTGGAAAATGAAACTTTAAACGTTTCACTACAGGATTGATTTTTAAGTTATTACTGTTACATAAGAGCCTCTGTTTTCATGCAGTTAAACAGCATCATATCCCATGAAACCAACCGTGTTAAAGGTGTTCCACAAGATAGTGTGTTAGGTCCACTTTTCTTTCTCATTTATATCAATGATATTGTTGACATCAAGTGTCAGTGTGTTATTCTTGTTAGCTGATGATAAACTCATCTATTTTTTATCAAGAGACCCAGAATCCCTAGCAATGCTAGGAATGATATGTTGGAAAAGATAAATACATGGTGTAGTAATCTACCATGAAATAAAATAATTAGGCAAATTTTTCAATAAAAAATATCACTCGCAGAAATCGTTCATTTCATTGAAGCAAGGTTCGCTTCTCTCGCATTTTGGTCGACGAAAATTTTTTTCACTTTGCCAAGCTCATCAGGGAGATTGATAGAATTGGAAAGCAGACTCTTCAGAAGGAATTATACACATCAAGAATGGGAATGATGGAAATATTTCTTCCGCGGTAACATTTTGAAAGTTATTTTTGACATAGACCTGTCATGGGTATTGCATTTTGATTTTTGTTCGAAGATATGAATAGTATATTCATAAAATCGTTCAAGATAATATCTTGAACGATGGAAAATAGCGACTAAAGTTTGTCTTTCAGCCGCAGATGATTCCACAACAGATTTCATGAATATCTTATTCATATTTTTGAACAAAAATAATAATACTCAGTATTTTTCAATGGTCTTTTTATCACAATGAATTGTTAGATGATTTGTTTGATTCTTTAAACATCTTTAAGTTGAAAAACCAATTAAATTGAACCATTCTTCATACTAATTTATTATGAAGCAATTTATCACTTAGATTTTATGATTTACATTATTGTGTATTTGGTATTAATTATAATAGCATAATCTGCCAAATAAATGAAATTAACCTTTTTTACCTTTGAAATTCCTGAATTTTTCTTGTGTTGACTTGGTAAATCACAAGACAAGTGAGAAAAATTACTTAGCATATGGTAAATATCTCCTTGAAGAAGAAAATGGTGATTCTTAAGACACGATCATAGAATGAGTTGGGGATTCATAGTTGGCACTATTACCTGCTCTTGATGACTTAATCTACATATTGGTTCTTAGACTGTTCTGAACCTCTAGTGAATCATTTTACAAATACATTTGTCTTGTTGTTCCAGGGTGATTTGCGAAGAATGTGGTCTGAACCGTTTAAATCGTTGGCCGTTACAAAGCATTTACAAGATGTGTGATAGAGATTCTCGACTGTTATCTAGTGTTAATTAAATATTAAATTAAGATATAAAAAGTGTTATTATATTAGTGAGAATAACAACAACCTGTGAACAACGTGAATTTTTATTTATTATAAAAGATTATACTGTCAATTCAAAAACTTAACTTTAAGGTTAACACTAGGTTTGAATTAACAAATAATAAGAATGATTTTTTTTACTTGAAAATAAATTATGCTTCATTTATTGTACAACCTGTTTTATTCTGGACCTTGAACATATTCCAATGTATGAAGAAGAATATCAGAATACAGACATGTATCTGAAAAAAAAAAAGAAACTTCAAGTAACCCTACTAATGTCTATTTTTTCACATGTTTCACTCATTGTGCGTTTCGAACTCTTTTACTTTTTGGTTTTCAGTGGGGTAGATTTTTGGCTTCAGATACACCCAAAACGAAAAAATCTATCAGTGTTAGATCCAGAGATCTCAGAGGCCATTCTGTACTTTCCCTGCGACCTATCCATTGCCCAGGAAAGTTTGTTTCGCCTAGAATAATGTATTCTGGACTATTACATGAAAAATATCAAGAATACGAAAAAAGTAGAAATGAAACTGATTCGAGTGTATATCATATATTTAATTTTCATAACAACAAACTGCTTTTCCAGTATATAAAAATTCATCAATTTATACAAATAGGTACACAAGGTTTGGATTGCAGAACAATCCTAGATATATTATCTATAAAAAATCATATAAATAATTCTCACTTATGCAAATAATGATTCTAATAAATGGATGAAGTTTAAGTTGATCAGGCTGAATTGCCAACTCAAAAAAAAACTTATATAGAAACAAAAACTTTTTCTCATTGTATCAAATAAAAATATATCATAAATTCATAAAACCCTATAGTAACACAATTCATCTGTAATGACCTTATCAGTAACTTCCATTGTGCCATGTAAGAATTTATAAAGCTACAAAATTTATCAAGAAAAAAAACATTCACAAGATTTAGAAAGTATGGAGTTATAGTTAGTTTTCAAAATAGAAATAGTGGGTAGTAGTTTTGGCAGTCATGTCAAAGCTTGACATGCAGAATTCCTGTTGGCAATATTGCATCCATAACTTTCTTAGCAAAAATGAGGAGCTTACCAAAAAATTGATAGTGATTAATAAAAACTTAAAGTCTGAACATTCCAATATTCAAAATTATTTATTTAAAAAAATTAAATTTTATAATATCAACTTCATTATTCAAAAACGCTTTGACTTTGCCATTTCAATATGAAAGGTAAACTTCCCACAAATAATCATTGAAAATAAGGCTAAACTAACAATTCCGAATTAAGATAAAAATGAGGAGAGTTGATGAAGTTTTAGCTTTTATTAAAACAAAAATTATAAATTCTATGACTGTTTATGGATACACTTTGTAAAAATGCACACACACCTCTTTCAAACACATTCCCAGAGAGTGTTCGGCAGCATTCACATAGGTTTTCTTCTTCTTTGAGCAGAATTGCAGAAGTAAATCCAACAAATTATATTTTCTTTCATCAATTGTTGCTATCCATTGAAAAATAAACGAGAAACAAAACAATTAGTCAACTTTCTTGACTTGAAAATTAGTGATAATGAATGAATTTATTCACAAACATTTATAGAAATTTCCAACGGTCAGTTTCAAAAATATTTTGGAAAAATACAACCCAAATTTTTACAGTGACTTTTCCTTTGAGTCTAACAAATCTTATGATGAAAATGAGTGTCAAAAACGGAGATGCAATACCTCATATGTATATCACCTGATGCAGCCTTCAATTTTTAATTCAAGAATAATGAACTTAGGTTTCCTTCTAGGATTGTTCAATGTTAATACAATAAGAACAAACAATTTAACTAACAAGAGATTGGTCCCTACTCGGTCATTCCCACCAACATTTTTAAATGCCGTTTCACATGATTCAATATACAATTTAAATCCAAATTTGTGCGTAATTTCAAATCTACCAGTTGTTCAAAAAATGAGCAGCTACTTCACTAAAAGTTTTTGCATGTGGAGCTAGGTTTGCAAACAAACACCCTATAAACATATAGAGCAGATGCAATGTTAATTTCCCTTTAATATTGTTGGTGGATGGATAGTCAGACCTATTATCCATTTTTATACGGTACAAAATATTTAAAAAAATCTCAAGTCCAATGCCCAATCAATTGAATAATGTAAAACGACTTTGGTATTACTATTATACTTAAAGACTTAACGATATTATTTACAGTAAAGTGCTATTTGTCACTTGCAACTGAATGAAGTACGATTATATTACTTCACAAGAACAGTGTAAAGCTACCTGAAAAGACAAAATGTTTCATAACCTAACATTATGTTCAGATGCCAGTTGAAAAGACCATAAACGACCACTTATCCAGTAATTGCACGCTATATCGAGATGATTACTATATTCCTTTGGTCGTAGCGACCCGTCCCTAAAAAAAAAAATCAAAGTTAATTTAAAGAAATAAATATTTCGAACCTTTATACAAATAAAATATTTTACATACTGTTCACACACTTACGCATTCTTGGAAAAGATAGAAATTTTAGTAGAATTTTACTTGGAGGTTATCAGTTAGGTTCATTTTACTTAAAAAAATATATTTGTTTCAACAGTTTTGGAAAATTCATGTGAAGAAGTGTAAAAGAAATTGAAATTTTTTCAATCAAGAGCTGAAAATTGAAGACTGTTATCTTCCTTACCTTTCCTTTTATTGCACAGGTGTCCCATTTCCTTTGGCTTGTTCAGTTTTTATTCTTTTTGTTTGTTTTTGGTGCTGCTCTTGAAAATCTCTTTCTGTTAAATCCAGTCGATTTACCTAAGATAACCAAGATTTTCATTACAACAAGATAACCAAGATTTTCATTACAATATTCTCAGAAAACTATATCAGAATTCTAGCATACTGCATTACTCTTGAAACTATGGAATGAAATGCATGATGTTTTCACTTTTGCATACCAAAAATCAGAAATTATAACTATAATGTATCATTTTTCTTATACATACATTGTAGATCAGATTTTCTTCTGATAAAATCTCCTCTGGTGGATTTCTTATTCTAGCTAAGGTTTCAATAAGGCCTGGGCATTGTCTTCTGCTCTTGGCAGTTCCGAGACAACCTTGAATGAAAGTATACATAGAATTGTTTGCTACTCGTAGGAACAAAAACAAATTTCTTAATTCGCGTTATGTTATCAAGACAGATGAAATCCAGAGCATACATTTTTGCTCTGAAGAGATAACAGAGATTGAATCAACTAAAATTATCATATGCATACCTTTGGAACAAAATGCATAATCAGTTATACAGGGTGAAGTATAACCAATTACCGAAAATATTTATTTGTTTATATTATATTTTATTTATTATGTGCTGTGTTATGTATGCTCTGCAAAAACAATTAATTTTTGCAATTTTCTATTGGGTGTCATGCTAAAATTTCATTTTAAATCACCAGATTCAGTCCCATGTTTGATGAAAGAGGAGGAGAAATGAAAGACTGAGTCTGACTGGCCATGTCTAGGGGCGGCGGTATTTTTTTTTTCATTTCAAAATTTTAAAGTTTTACTTAGCTTTCCACTTATTTTGGTGTGGAGAGCACAATGTATAATTTTCCGTAATTGGAATAGTTCACCCTGTATATTACTCTCAATGTTATCAACTTATGATATTTACATTTTTGATAAACAATGGAAAAAGTCAAAGTCACCTCCACAACATATAATTTTTGATGAGACATGTTTTGACCTATATAGGTACATTATCAATCATAAAAGGGGTATATATTCGTAAAAAATCGGTACTAAATAAGATGTTAGGCTGAAAATATGAAAATTATGAATTTGATAAAGAATATAAAAACAAAGCATTAAAATATTGAGAAACTCAGTCCTTGTATACGTAATATTTATTGAGGATAGGCCATTTATGTGAATCAAAAAGAGAATTGGGCCAAGCACTGACCCTTGAGGTACTCCCACTTGAACTTTAATTGTTGAAATCAAAAAAATTGAAATTCAACTATAGTAGCAGAGAAAAGGCAAATATTGCTCTTTGCCCATCTAGAATCGATATTGGTCATAGGTCGAAAATATATCTAATCAAAAACTGAATGTTGGAGAGATGACTATGAGTTTTTCTAAGGTTTATGTCATTCATACAGTTGTAGAATTCTGCTCACCAATTAAAATGACTAAAGAAGTTTTGAACAAAACTTTGACTCCTTCGCAAAGGAATATATCCCAAATCCTTAAAAGAGTGTCCCAAGGTAAAGTTCTCGTAAATGCGCATAAAAACCATTCTGTGCAATAGAACATTGGTTCAGCATTTACTTTTTTGAGATGGCGGTACACAGGAGGGCAAACCTTTTTCAGCAACCCTAAAATCATATAGAGTTCATAGGAATGAAATTAGCTATTCACATCCAATTTTGTTGTTTTAGCAATTTATATAATAAGTTGCAAAATGAGCGTGTTTTGTGCACCAGATGAGAGTATTGGAATCCAAGCACAGCTAGTGGTCTAACACGTTTGCAAAAAAAACTCACCATTTTGTAATATGTTATATACAAGGCTTTTTGTAATTTCGTTGAAATCCTAATTCATATAAAAGAATGGATGACAATAAATACGGGCATCGTTGTTGCAATCAATCTTTTAAACTGACTCTTTGTTCTCTATTTTTCAAATGATGTTCAAACTACTCTAGCACTTTACTCAAAGGCTATTTTTTGTATGGAATTACAGTAATACCGTATTTTATCATCCAAATTATTTTTAATATTACAAAGATACACTAAATTGTTAGAATGTTTACATCTGATTTGACTTGTTACCTTGCAAAATCATGCCGTCCCTCTGAACAACCTCCATGGTAGGAGAATAGTAGTTTTCCAGATATTTATTAGAAATAGAGACCAGGCACCAGAAAGCCTGCACAGCTGGCATGTGCATCAGGAGGAAAGCTGCTACAGGCGCCTGCGCCTGACAATATCCAATATCGGGAAAATGAACTGTGTATGCCTTCAATACATTGAATAGTTCTTGTTGCCTAAAACATGTGACATGATTCAATGATAATTTTTTTAAAAGTTTTATTTAACAGTCAGAAGACAGAATGAAAAATTTAACACTATAATATTCTGAAAATTGAAACAAAACACTTAGTAGTAAACAGTAAAAACCAAATATGTTAAAGAGATCGCAGAAATAATTTTCTCCTACCCTGGTTTGTCTTCTGAACTGAACATTTCATGTAGTGGAAATTGTCTGTGTATGTCCTTTCTGATATCTTCAATACATTTTGGATCTGCATCTGATCTAAGGCAATCTTCATACTTGTGAGGTTGTTTTTCCATCAATAATTTTCCGCCACAAAGGTATAGCCAAGCTTTGGGTCTCATTGACATAGGTATACCTGTATGCAGTACATCAAAGAAGTATGTGAGGTGTGTGGCATGAAAAAACAATATTTTTTCAGATATTTTTTACATATTCAAAACCCACTTTTACCTTTTCTACACCTTTCCTTGATCTTTCTGTAGTTCCTGTCCATGTAAAAATTCCACTGTGAGAGCATTTTGAGCCATTTTCTCTCTCTTCTGAGTACAGTCTCTGGAGGAGGTCCTTGTCTTGGTTCTGGAGAATACTGAATGCCTCCCAAAAATCC
This sequence comes from Chrysolina haemoptera, assembly GCA_958298965.1. Taxonomy (NCBI): domain Eukaryota; kingdom Metazoa; phylum Arthropoda; class Insecta; order Coleoptera; family Chrysomelidae; genus Chrysolina; species Chrysolina haemoptera. Next base: position 5,888,961 of record OY282594.1, read on the forward strand.
GTGACGGTCCGGTACAGTAGAAATGACACTGCCATCAAGTAGCGTTGATGCTTCAGAGCACACAGATACTGTGTCTGTGTTTTCGGAGGTCATTTTAAGTCTTCATTCACTTAGGTAAAAAAAGCATGGTATAGTCTGAAAAAAATAAATATTAAATATTAAATTATAAATTAATTTCTATTTTCCAATATTCGAATAATCAAACTCTACACTCCAGACAAGTGAGGAAAAGCTTAATTATTTAACAACACTTGGCAAGAAGTGATTCGTCATATATTTGAGGGGGCCAATGAACATGATATTTATTTATTTACTGCCTTCTGGTCTAAAAATAGAGATGTTTATGGAATGTTTTCAGATGCAGAAACAGTTTCCCAATGTTGATACAAAAAGCACACTCATTTACCACTAAAGATAGGTTACCTATTAATGTTTGATCTTGTGGTCAACTGATATCAATACGTGATAAGAAATCTAAATAATTTTTGAACAAAATATAGGCGAGGCGAATCTTGTTGACAAAAAGTGACATATCACATATCATAATTCTATGACGCATGACCATCAGCCGTCAGTGTCAAATGCGAGGGTTGCGTTTATAAGCTAACCATAGAAATATACGACGGCTTGGAACTGTCATTCTAGAAAGTATCTTTTTTTTTCATATAATTTACAGTTGCAACTGTAAATTAGCACTAATTCACAGTTGGAACTGTAAATTAGCACTAATTCTAAGTTGCAACAAACTGTAAATTGGGACTAATATTCTAATATACAGTTGCAACTGTAAATTAGTGCCAATTTACAGTGTAATAGTAAATTATATGAAAAAAAAAGATACCCTCTAGAATTGCACTTCCAAGCCGTCGTAGAAATATAATAATTTCTTTGTAATGTTTATTATGTTTCTATGAAACTAACTCTAAGCGTAGAGTAAGAGTACAGTCACTTGATAGAAGTACATCAGTGGGAGTCTGGTACTTTTTCGCATAGCGATAGCGATACCAAAACAATCGGCATCTCCTTGCGGTACACCACAAAGTGATATGCATCGTTTAATTTCGTTTCGCTTCGCTTCGCTATGCAAAACAAGTTACCACCCCATGTCGATCTCTCTCTCTAATTTGTTTTGGCACTTGCTTCCTTTTAGGCGCATTAAGCCATTTCATTTCCGAGGGCCCTTGTCGATCATTACATTTGACAAGAATGGGCCAAGTGCCCGATTTTATGGTCCTGTCAAGTGACGTCAGCGGGATGCCTTCTCAATGGTTTATATATCTATATATACATATATATTTATATATGAATATATATATACAAAAGACTGCGGAAGGAATCTCGGTGACGTCAATTGTCGGTCAATTGAGAGACTACATTGCCACAGAGAATGGAACCACTGATCTATAATCTATATTAAGGGTCAGTTTTTCAATGTTAAGTCAAATGTCTGTTACGTGACTGATGGTTAGATGTGAGTGTATCCTTCATTTGAGTGGATGTCATTATTCAATCTAACCACCGGTCAAATTTAACTGTCAGTCAATCTACGCTAACAGGACATTGAAAAACCGGCCTTAAATCAGTAACACCAGTGCACTACACTCATCGACGCCGGAATGTAGAAGATGTGGTGATACAGAAAACTTTGTTTCTGTGTCTGTGCTTAAATCTGACAACACTGTTTCCATAGTTTGTTTTTGTTTATTGTTTTTGTTGTGTTTGGTAATTTAAAAAAGCATTGGGAGTTAAAAACACAGTTGAAAAAATGATAACCGAGTGGCCCAAGGTTGATTTTGAACATTTTCAGATACTCTTTTACAATTTTTTGTTCCAGGTGTGGTCTTTCTGGATTATGAAATATATCTTCAGTTGACACTGTTTATATATTCCTATAAAACGTTTCAAAAATGCCCGTTTCTCCCGAACCTGTTATTTGCTTCAAGGAAGATATGGGGTTCATTCATTGCTTGAGTTTTTGTGTGAGAGATAATGATAATGTCTCCTACTTATTGGCAGCAACAGAAAAAGGCACTGTTTATTTTTGGGATTTGGAGGTGAGTGGGACACAAGGAGACACTTGTTGAATGAATAATTTTATAGTTTCATATTTATATTATTATAGTAATATATAATATTAATACAAAAACTTGTCTATTAAATAATCATGCTATGTTTTAAATATCAAATATTTTCAACCTTATCTCCCAACACAGGGACAAAAATGATACTGAATAGTAAAACAATTCAGATGATAAACAGATAAGTGGAAACATGAGGTTTTTATTTTGTAGATAATCAGCTCTTTTCTGAAAATTTCACTAAACAGTATTGTAGTGAGACTTTTTTCAGACAAATCAACTCCAACGTAAACAAGAAATGGGCAGTTCTATCCAAGCTATTCATTGCATTAACTTGAATGTAATTACCCAAGATAAAGTTGGAACTGTTAATTTCTGGTCCCTTAAGGGTGAATCTTATGAATTGACTAAATCAAGGGATTGTAGTAGTGGCTATTGCAAGAGTATAGTGATATATGACTCTTTGATTCTTGCCAATGAAGATGGATCGGTCGAAATATTGAATGTTCATGACCTTGAGAAAACTGGTGAATTAACACCTGATAAAGAAAGCCTAGGGCATATTATGGTATTAGAAAGGATTATAAAAGGAAATCACATTTACATCATGGCTGGCTATGAAACAGGTGAGTTATTGCAGGATAATTTTAGTTGTGTAAAGCCCGTGGCTTTCAGTCTAATATTTTGATCAAATTGCTTTGAAGTGAAGTCATTTCAATGATGAAGATATGATGAAGTATACAATCTCATTACAAACTAATCATTTACCTTGATTGACTGAGACAAAGAAGCACATAAATCTATAGCTCATCTAAATATTAAATTTTGAGTGGTTTGGACTGAAAGATCAATATAGTATTTGGTATCAAATTGTGCAGAATTTCGTATTGCATCCAAATGGACTTATAGACAGTCAGTAGACAGACACTATAAAAAGTGCTATAGCTGCATTTGGTATTTATGCTGAGTGAAGTAAAGAAATCTGATAATAAAAAAGTAAAACCCAGTGTCAAAAAAAGGTGATTAGTGGAGTGAAAAAAGTATTGTTACAGACCTGAAATTTGATAGAGACTTCTCGAATTGTTCGAGATCCTTCGATGAATTAGATGGAAAAATCTAGAAGCACTAACTTTTGTTCTGGATCAATCGTCGAACATTCTATTTGTGTTCTATTGATTTCTTAAGTTTTCTAGAACTTTATTTGTATATAAAAGCAATGCATTTGTTAGATGAAGGAAGTTAGTTAGAAAGTTACTCTGAGTTACCTTGGATACAAGTATTTTGACAGTGACTTGTATCACAGTGTTGTCAAGTGAAGTTGGAATAATAAAGGCGAGTTCATACCAGTGTACACTTATTTTTGAACCCGAAGACGCAACAATTGGTGGCAGCGGCGGAATAAGTGTTACTGAAGAAAGAAAAGTAAGGCAGTTTTCCAGTATTTGATGGTGAATACTCGTGCAAATAATTACGACGAGATGGCGACATCAGCAGATATCCTTGAGTTTTTAAAGGAACAAGAAGCCAAACGAAAACAAGAACAAGAGGAACAAGAAGCCAAACGAAAACAAGAACAAGAGGAACAAGAAGCCAAACGAAAACAAGAACAAGAAGAGCTTCTACGACAATTCGAACTGAAAAGGAAACAAGAACAAGAGGAACAAGAAGCCAAACGAAAACAAGAACAAGAAGAGCTTCTACAACAATTCGAACTGAAAAGGAAACAAGAACAAGAGGAACAAGAAGTCAAACGAAAACAAGAACGAGAGGAACAGGAGGCACGGTTAGTCCAGCAGTTACAACAACATGTTGATCTTCTGCAACGTATTAGTCACAGTCAACAGTGCTTCCAGAATGAAATCACTGAAGAAGTACAAGAGGTCAGAGGAAAAGTCCAGGAGGTCAAAGGTGAAGTTCAAGAGGTCAAAGGTGAAGTTCAAGAAGTCAGAGGCGGAGTCCAGGGAGTCAACAGAAGGGTCCAAGACGTCGAAAATGAACTGTCCAAAATAGATGAACGGGTGGCACGAGAGGTGGACAAGAAATTCAACGAAGAAGTGGATAAGATCAAGGTGAGGCTGGAAACGTTACAACTTCCACACAAGCGTGCACCATCTGAGGAAATCTACCCCACCAGCGAAAGGCCATCCTCACTGACAACTCCGATAAGGCCTACACAAGTGAAAATTTTGAAGCCTCCAACATTTGATGGACAATCCTCGTGGTCCATGTATAGACGTCAGTTTGAAGCGGCAGCAAACGCAAATGGCTGGTCCGAGGAAGAAATGGCCACCTCTCTAGTCCTGTGTCTACGAGGACAAGCATTAGACATCCTTCAGAACATCCCCGAGAGTAATCAGAAGGAATATTCTAGAATCGTTGAAGCTTTGGAAATCAGATATGGACAGCAATATCTCAAACAAGTATTTCAGAGCCAAATAAAGAGTCGATACCAAAAATCCAACGAAACCCTACAGGAGTATGGAGCCGACGTAGAGCGACTCATTAATTTGGCATACCCACAAGCACCGAAGGAGTTCATAGAACAAATTGGGGTGCAGACTTTCATCGATGGTTTGAGAGATACTGACATGCAGCAAACCCTTCGACTAGGACGACTTCAAACCATAAGCGCAGCACTGATAGCATCTTTGGAGTTCGAGGCCGCGAAAAACGCATCAAGAAATACGAGGCCCAAGTTACGTGAAGTTAAATTCAACGAGGATTCTCCTACAAGCGAGGCGCTATTAAAGAAAATATTGGACTCCATAACAGCATTAAGCAACCAAGTGCCTTCCCCACAAGACAGGAAGAGGCGCTGTTATTACTGTGGGAAAAGCGGCCATCTTCAGTGGAGTTGCTGGGAGAGATCGAGATCTCCGAGCCCAGGAACAGAGCAACGTGGGCGATATACCAGAGGAGCCTTCAGGAGATCGACCACGCCAGAAAGGAGACCTCAAACATCTGAAAGAGGACTTGCTCCCATCCAGGAAAAACGAGAATTAGTCGGCACTAGGGGGCGCGTGGCGACTTTCAGTGTTCAAAGCCCCAAGATCCATATATCGACATTGAAGAAAAATGATCAAAGTCTACTAATACAAGGCTATTTAGAAGATCGGAAATGCACCTTCACTATTGATACAGGAGCTTCGAGATCAGTCGTTCGCCCAGACCTCATACAAGAATCTGTGAAGCCGATGAAAAGGAATATGGTTTTGGAAACGGCAACGGGACAAACCGCACCAGTCATTGGGGAAACACTTGTATACATCCAGATAGGACCTATTACCATGGAACATTCTATGTTGGTTGCGGAAATAAGGGATGAATGTGTTCTGGGTCTGGACATCATGGAGAAAAACGACTTCATCCTTAACATCAGACAGAAAATTTTGCGGATTGGCAATGAAGAAATCTTCCTGAGCAGATACAATGAGAAAATCCAACCAATTAAGATTTATGTTGACGAAGACATCCACATTCCGAAAAACTCCGAAACCATCATCATGGCCAGAATGGATAAACAACCTGGAGATTTGAGCACTGGAATAATTGAAAATGATGAATACCGCCAAGATGGAATTTTAATTGCCCGATGTCTTGTGAACACAGAACAACTAATTCCTGTCAGGGTTGCCAATACTTCGGAAAATAAAGTCCTTCTGAAGAAAAACGACCAATTGGGATTCTGCAAACCTGTCACTCGAGTTATCAATTGTGAAAACCACACTCAGGTACTGCGAAGAAATACCACTAACACCGATCAGAGAACAATAGACAAAATGATGGAATCCACGGAACATTTAACTATGGAAGAAAAGCAGAAGGCCAAAGAGTTTCTTGATAGCCATCGTAACATTTTCTCGACAGAGACTTCGACAGGACGTACCAGTCTAGTTCAACATCGCATCAACACCGGCGATGCCCGACCAATCCGACAGGCTCCGAGGAGACTACCGTTTGCCAAACAGAGAGAGGTAGCAGACATGATAAACAACATGATGGAGGATGACATAATTGAAGAAACTACAAGCCCATGGTCCTCACCGGTAGTATTGGTAACTAAAAAGGATGAATCAATCCGATTTTGCGTGGACTATCGTCGACTGAATGACGTAACGATGAAGGATAGCTACCCATTACCAAGAATCGATGATACACTAAACACATTATCCGGTTCCAAATGGTTTTCAACGTTGGATCTGAAAAGTGGGTATTGGCAAGTAGAAGTTCATCCTGATGATAGAGGAAAAACAGCATTCTCTACCGGACAAGGGCTGTACCAATTCAAAGTTCTTCCGTTCGGATTATGCAATGCTCCCGCCACCTTTGAGAGACTTATGGAACTAGTATTGAGAGGTTTGACATGGAAAATTTGTCTAGTCTACTTGGATGACGTCATAGTAATGGGAAGGACATTTGACGAACACCTGAATAATTTGGAAGAAGTATTTTCGAGGTTAGAAAATGCCAACCTGCAACTGAACCCAAAGAAGTGTTATTTATTTCAAAAAGAAGTTAATTTTTTAGGCCATGTCATCTCGGCCGAAGGAATTAAGACCGATCCTGCTAAAATCGAGGCTGTTAGGAGTTGGCCACGTCCTAGGGATAAACATGAAGTAAGAAATTTTCTGGGGCTATGTACCTACTACAGGAAGTTTGTTCAAGACTTTGGTAAAATTGCCAAGCCACTCCACCGCTTAACTGAGAACAACGTTCAGTTTGATTGGAGCCCTGATTGCCAACAGTCGTTCACTGAACTGAAGAAGAAATTGACAACTGCGCCTATTTTGGCTTACCCACGAGAACAAGGCACTTTCATTTTGGACTGTGATGCGTCTCAGCAAGGCATTGGATCAGTTTTATCCCAAGAACAGGATGGCGAAGAGAAAGTAATAGCCTACTTTAGTAAAACTCTAGGCAAGGCTGAAAAGAATTACTGCGTTACAAGAAAGGAGCTTCTATCGATAATCAAAGCCATTGAACATTTCCATACCTTCCTCTATGGCAGACGTTTTCTCGTAAGAACTGATCACAGCGCTTTGCAGTGGATAATGAACTTCAAGAAACCTGAGGGTCAGATTGCGAGATGGCTAGAGAGACTCCAACAATACGACTTCAAAGTTATTCATCGCAGTGGCAGGAAACACAGAAATGCAGACACATTATCAAGACGTCCATGCTTGGAACAGCAATGCCGATATTGCCAGAAACTCGAAAACAAAGAAGTCAATTTTTACAATGATGAACATTGCAAGGAAATTCTGCGAGTCGAGTCTGAAGAATCTGATTTATGGACCACAGAAGATATGAGGAAGAATCAGAAGAAATACAACAATTTAAAGTTAGTTCTAAGCTGGCTAAAAAATGGAGTTAGACCTGAGTGGCAGGAAGTATCCAAGTTTGGTGCAGTTGCCAAGGGTTACTGGGCTCAATGGGATTCCCTATGTCTTCGTGATGGCCTATTGCATCGCAAATGGGAGAGCCCAGATGGAGCAACTGTGGTGTACCAACTGGTCCTGCCGAAAGCACTTACTAAAGATGTGCTCGAGCAACTTCATAGTAGTCGTGCAGGTGGACACTTCGGAATCAAGAGGACCCTTGCTAGAATTCGAGAACGATTCTATTGGGTGAATTGTCGTCATGATGTAGAAGAATGGTGCAGAAGATGTGACCTATGCTCTTCAAAGAAGGGACCCAAAACTAGAAGTCGAGGGAAAATGGCTCAGTATCTTTCTGGTGAACCATTCGAAAGAGTAGCAGTTGACATTCTTGGGCCGTTTCCTGTTACCGAGCAAGGAAATAAATACTTGATGGTAGCCATGGACTATTTCTCCAAGTGGCCTGAAGTTGTGCCCATTCCAAACCAGGAGGCAAAGACCGTTGCAAAGGCCTTCATAGAAAATGTAATAGCCAGACATGGAGTCCCACTAGAATTACATTCTGATCAAGGACGAAACTTCGAATCTGAATTATGGCAGGAAATGATGAACATTCTAGGTGTGAAGAAGACTCGTACCACAGCCCTACATCCACAATCAGATGGTATGGTTGAACGACATAATAAAACCATCAGTCAGTACCTGTCGATGTTCATCTCCAAAAATCAAAAGGATTGGGATGAGTTGGTACCACTATTTCTCCTATCCTATCGAAGTTCCCAGCATGAGTCCACCGGATATACTCCTTCAATGTTGATCACTGGGCGAGAAATGAAACTACCATGCGATCTGTTGTTTGGAATGCCACCTAGAAGTACAGAGGACAAAGTCCTACCAGAATATGTCGAAGAGTTGAGAGAAAGACTGGACCAAGTTTATGAATTCTGCAGACGTCGTCTTCAAATCTCCAGTGATAAAATGAAAAAGAGGTTCGACAGGAAGAGTCCAGGGACTATGTTTGAGCCAGGTGATGCCGTTTGGCTATACCAACCTCAGAGAAAGAAAGGAAAATGCCCCAAGCTACAGAGAAATTGGACAGGACCCTATGTCATCATAAAGAAGATCAACGACTTGGTATACCGCATCCAGCTCAACCCAAGGAGTAAACCCAAAGTTGTTCACATCGAGAGGTTAGCAGAATACCGAGGCCACGATCCCCCAAATTGGTTCCAGAGGAACAGCCAAAATGGTGATGGTGTTATCCGGGACGGAATAACCTAAAGGAGGAGGCAGTGTTACAGACCTGAAATTTGATAGAGACTTCTCGAATTGTTCGAGATCCTTCGATGAATTAGATGGAAAAATCTAGAAGCACTAACTTTTGTTCTGGATCAATCGTCGAACATTCTATTTGTGTTCTATTGATTTCTTAAGTTTTCTAGAACTTTATTTGTATATAAAAGCAATGCATTTGTTAGATGAAGGAAGTTAGTTAGAAAGTTACTCTGAGTTACCTTGGATACAAGTATTTTGACAGTGACTTGTATCACAGTGTTGTCAAGTGAAGTTGGAATAATAAAGGCGAGTTCATACCAGTGTACACTTATTTTTGAACCCGAAGACGCAACAGTATTTATCTCTGGTTTCTTATTGCAACGTTATAGTCCGGCAATAAACAATATTCATATACCGAAGAAATTATTGAATGTGTTATCTGTCAACTTAAGTCTGGTGAGATTACCATATTATGTGATAGCTGTCAACGATCGACTCATAAAGAATACTCAGGACTTAAAGCTAGCAAAATGAAAGTAATGGACCTGAGAGGAAAAAGAATCCTCATATTCTATTGTGAGGATTGCCAAAATGGAGTTCGACTGATTCAAAACTACTTGTAATTGTTGATAACAATTCAGGAAAGTCTAATTCACCATTATCTAATTATCTTGAGCGGCAATGTAAGATCTTTTTTTTTTCCTCTTAACTTGAAGAGGTGGAATATGACTCCTATTACAATAGGGTTGCTTGTGAGGCCTGGACCTCCTGTTTTTAGTAATCGATTACTGTTTGTATGGCCTGCCTGCTATTTTATTATTTTTGGCCATTAGCCATGGAAATGTTTTTTACAGTATACTTTTTTTATATCAAACCTTAAACCTTGTACGTCGGTGAACTCACTTGTATTTCATTTATTTATCAGCCTCTATACCTTTATTTTTTTCTTATGTGTTACTCTACTATAAACCCGATTATAATGGTTCATATACACTATACAGTATTGGAAACTTTTCATCTGGCTGGGGTATAGACAAAAATCTATGTAAGCAACAAGAAACGCAATGATATGATAATGCCACACTAATAAGAGAGACGCACTACTGTGCGCCTCTCCTGTTACCCCACCCGACGCATTAACGGACCACGTGGCAATGCGACACGCCGCACACAGCTCACGTCGATATCCCTTCCTCGAGCGAGTACAGGAGAAATTGTAATGCTCTCTAAACGTATAGCAAGCTATTCTTTACTCTCTCATGAAACCACAATACCCAAGATGAAAACTTTCCGTTACTGTATAGGAATGTAGGCTTTAACAGCTAGCGTCTACGTTCTGATTGGATTCGGAGTTTTCCCGTGGTCTTCCTTGGGTAAAATCTCCATACGTTTCAACTACAACTTCGGCAGTCACCTTCAGAGGCGTGGTCGAAGTAGTATTATTGACATATCAACTGAATTATTTATAATGCTGTTTCTGCGATGGTGAGTTCGCGTGAGTTCCGATCGATTTGGGTGCCACGTCTTTGGTAGGAATATTCTCTCTTCCTTCCAAATGAAGTTTTCTTGGTGCTTGTGCATTTCAATGACTTATACATTCTGGTTGGATAATGATTCGACGTTACTAGCCTCTCGGTGTTTTCGAATAGGATCTTCGTCGGACAATGCATGTTTCCCGACTGCGGTCTTTTCAGTTTGTCCCAATCGACAACTTCGCTTGTGCTCGACTGCGCGTGTACCAATGCTCTTTTTCGTTTGTCCCATATAAACCTTAACACAGGTACATCTTCAAGCCAACGAAGAAAATATCGGAGTATTTTAAAATCAGCAAAATACAGCAGGAGTTTACAAAATATCACGTAACTGTTTATATCTCAGAGTAATAAGACATAGAGATGCCCTGCCTATACCTACACAAATACCTGTTTTGAAGTGGACATGAACTATCCTTTTCTATGCAACTTGTTGGCGAGGGGGGTGACGGGTGGTGAAATGTTATGGACAGTTTGTTAATCTTTAAAGTAAGAAGGACCATAATACAAACGAAGAATGACAACTTGATCCGAATGAAAGGCATGAAGGCATCTCTATGGTTTTTTATTACTCTGAGGTTTATATCGACAAACAAAAAGAAGTATTGGTACCCGCCTAGTCGAGCACCAGTAAAGTTGTCGCAAAAAGTCCACCATTGCAAAAAGTGCCATGCAAAACAGCATTTAAATAACTTGCCAGGAACGAGAGCTTCAGTTTCAGTTAATACGTCAAGAAGAGTAGTTCGACCACGTCACTGAAGATGACTGCGGCAGTTGCAGTTGAAACGTTTGGAGATTCAAACCAAAGAAGAACACGGCCTAACTCGGAAACCAACAAGAACTATACTTGATGATTCTTTTTATGTTCCAGGTAACGTAGTATTATGGAACATAGATTCAACAAAACCTCGCGGCTACTTCAAACTTCAAGAACACTTACTCTCCCTGTTATTCGATCCCGTTACCGGACGAGGCGTATGCGGGAACACCTCGGAACTCCTCCAAGTATTCACGATCGACATCGATTCCGATGCGGAAACGAAATCGTTGGAAGTAAAAGCGGAACTTTCAATCACAAACGATGGCTGCAACGTTGTGAAGCTGCGACCCGACCGAAAGATCATAGTCGCGGGATGCAGCGACGGAAAACTTCGGGTTTTTTCGTGGGGTTCACTCAAATTATTGGCGGTTCTGTCAGAACACAAGACGGCCGTTACCGACGTACAATTCTCGCCTCATCCGGTCAACTATTGGAAAGCTGAAGTGATGGCGTCGTGCAGCGCAGATGGGGTCATAAGTCTATGGAGTGTGTATTAATTGATTGGAATTGAGATGATCATATGTATGCACGTCAAAGAAGATGCTAATGTATCAAATACTGTTAAAAGAAAGTTGGTTATGATGCATATGTGTAACAGATAATGCAGATGAAAGGCTGACCCTATATTTTTGGATTTATTGAAACGCAGATTCTACTGCATGAAGCATCGCCTGCTAATTGCCACTTTTTGGTTCACATGTAAGAATATTTTGAACCTTAGGCTTGAATGCAATTCAGTGAAGTAGAAAACTGCTTCAATTTCAGTTGACGCGCTTTTCGCCATCCAAGTTGAGTTCATCAGGAGCCGTAAGCTTTCAACTCCTGATAATTTTAAGTTTCCTTTCTGTTGAATTAATGTCGCTTTTGTGTTTTGTAGTTTTCTATTTATCTGAAGTTTCCGGTTTATAAAATTTTATTTTTTTGGATTTAACATAGATTTTATACACAACCAATATTCATTTCAGTTGGTGGGATTAAGCTTAATAATTGTTTTCCTGTTTGACCCGAAAAGTCGAGGTTTACAAAATTGTATTATTAACTATAAAATTTTTTTAATTGTAATTTGACTAAATTGTTATATTTATTTACAAATCGTAATTCTTTTGATTAGAATATTAAATTTACCTTGATAGTTTTATAAAACTTCTATACAACTATATAGGTATATTTTCCTCAATAGGGAAACTATTTGATTTTGACTATTTTTTTTCTTTGAAATTTTTATTTTGGTACCAAATACACACCTGAAAATATTCAAATAATGTTTTAATTACCTTCTAATCATATCTACTGAAATATCCAATTTAATGGTTACATATTAGCTATTGGCAATTCCTCAAAAGTGGAAAAGTGAAAACAAATAATGTTTTCCCTCTACCACACCACATTGTATTTTCTGTTGAAGGTAAGTTGTGTAATAAAAATGCACTTAATTCTGTCCAAAACTTATTTTCACAATTAATATTCTGCTAATTTATTTCGACAAATTAAATTATATTAGAATACTCTATGCAACTCAAAATATCGCTAACTCAACACTCAGGGACGTTTTAAGGGTTACAGTCGCCTGAGGCTAAAAATGTATCTGCGCCCGTAGTGATCGAATCCTCTTTTGGCTTTTTCCTAGGATCTGCCGGCGCCCCTAAAAACTGCAGCGCCTGAGGCTTTAGCCTCATCAGCCTTATGGATAAAACGCCCTTGCAACACCCAACTCTATTTGTCTACTCTCTATGGACTGAACTACTTATTCCGTGGTAAAAAGGAATTTTGTTTTGAATGTTTGGCTTGCATGCCATTTCGGAGCGGTAAATTCAAATTGGGACGCGACATTTCTAACTAAAATTTATGTTAAGGGGGCCCCAATGCGTAAAGAGGGTAAGTAAGTAACTTCTATCAAACAGGAACTATAAGTCCGCTTATCGCTTGAAATTTTTTTCAACGAACAGTTCGAATTTACCGCCCCGAAATGACATTACACAAGCCAAATTTTCAAATCAAGGTCACGAAAATTTTACCCCAAAAGATTAAAGGGAGGCCTCTGCATGACACTTCTGTGTGTGTCAGGTGTTCCGTGTCGCAAGTCACGTGTCTAATGTTGTGTTTGTCTGGTTTGTCATTTTCTGCTGTCAGTGTCAACACCTCAGTACTGTCAGTTAAAACTTAAAGCTTGAAAGTTGGAACTTGGAACAGTTGTTAAAAACATAAATTAATACGCAAATAAATTAAAATTGTGAAATGGTTTCAGGTTCTAGTAACACTGTTAACAAACGTTTTCAGAATAAATAATTACTTTTTTATGAGAAAGTTTTATGTATAAGTAAAGGTATGACCAATTATATTTTTAGATAAAGAAAATACTATATTATGGCAATAATACAGAAGTTTGTTAATATTAGAACCATTTTATCATAATCACAAAATCACATGTATTATTTTTTTTCAGATGGACAAATTTGCAATTGATTTAGATCAGGTTCTCAACGATTTCGAATATAGTGAGCTAACAGATCAGTATAATGCTAGTAGAAACCTAGACACACAGACTAGTACTTCCTCTAACCACAATAATGTTACAAAACATTCCATCAACAACGTTTTTCATAGTTTGAACGAATATTTGAATACAAATATCAATGTGGCTGATGTGAGTCAAGTCGAGAATATCTCCAAAGAATCTGTGCCTAGTAGTTTATTACCAAAACCCAATAGTGTGAAAAACAATGTGTCTACAAATGAAAAGGATACATTTGTGAGTCCTCCATCCAAAACTGCAGAAAAATTGTATTCAAATTTTAATGAAATTCTTACAGTACCAAACAAAACTGAAATTCTTACAATACCAAATAATTCAGTTGAGATAGAAAAGATAGAAGATCTATCAAATGGAACAGACAAAAAACCAGTAGATCTGGGTGCTAGTGCAGAAACAGAAACTTATGATGGCTTCAAAGAAAAGAAAATCATTGATAATGGTGCAAAAAAAGACTCTCATATCTCTTCTGATAATTTAATGGAGAGTGATAATCTCATAGAAATTTCCAATGAAAGTAATCTTGAGATAAACCAGGAAAACAATAAATCTGTATTATGTGAAGAAAGCAATATATCTTCTGATGAAAAAACTGACAACAAAAATGCTGAAGAATCATACCAAGTTGGATTCATAGATGAACTCGATTTAGATGACAGTGATTTAAACAGATTACTTGAAGAATTTGAAGATGAACTAGCACTTCACAATGATGACGACATACAAGATCATCTAACTGGCCCAAGTTTTTTTAAAAGTTATGGACTAGATGCTTGTAATGATGCTCTGGGGGTTCAAAAAGATAATATGGAAGGTAGTAATGAATCAGAAGTTCAAGAAGTTGGCTTGAAAGTCAATCAAGATGAAGATATCAAAGAAGTTCAAAACCTTGACCAGGAAGCTCATAATTTGAGAGTTCAGAGGGATGATCAAGTACACGAAAATAATTATAAAGTTCAAAAGAGCGGCCTGAAGGTACCTAATGATGAATTTGAAGTTCAAAGCAGTGATGTGGAAATTTATGACAACCATCATGAAGATGAAAAAATTGTCCTGAAAGTTCATGAAGATGAGAACATCTCCTTACATGATCTTCATGGAGAAACCCTAAATAATAGTGAAGATAATCTGGAAAACAATGAAAATGAATCAAAACTTCAGAAAAATTCCCCTGAGGTGCATGAAGATTGTTCAAAAATTCTGCCAGAAAAAATAAATATCAAGGAAAATAACCTTGTACAAGAGAGTAAAGGTCATGAAGATAATCTGAAAAATATTGAGGATGTGGAAATCTGTGAAGACGATACCAAAGATTGTGGAAATAATGAATCTCAAGAGATTTCAAAAATAGATGTTAGAGAAACTATTGAGGCTAGACTCTCAAGTTTTACACAAGCTGATCAAAACAAAGCGTTTGAAGGTACTTTCTTATATTTTCTTTCAAATTGACAAATTTCAAAATAATATATATTTTAATCACTGAGCAACCTACCACCCATGTGGTCTGTATAAAAACAAGAAATACTTTAATCATAAAAAACAAATGAATAGAAAATATACAAATGAGCAAAGATAAAAACTAAGGAAAATAATCAAAAATCTTTTGGAATAAACAATCATTTTGTATACATGTGATTTTTCAGTATTTTTATTGGGTACTTTGGGGCTTCTAAACCAATAAATTTTACTGTTTTTATTCTATTCAACTAGGGTTGACAAGCAACAAAATAGTTATTTACCTAACAAGTGCGGAAAGTAGTACTTTTCCGCACGCGACGGCAGTCCTTGATATGAACAGCTAGCGCCATCTGTTAAAGAGTAGCGGGATCAATAAGCCCTTTGAAAAATAAATAGAAAGAAGGTAGAGGATTTTAGGAAAGTCGGAAAAGTCTGTCTGCAGCTATATAAGAACGTGTCCCTCGTATTGAAGTATTGAAAGTTTGAATATTAGCATAAATAGCCCAGTCATTGTGTTACATAAATTACTGTATTCTAAGTGTTGAAATAAATATTTTTTCAAAGTGAAATTTGTGAAAGTTCTTTACAATAGTTTAAAATATCACAGTAATAAAACTACTATAACTAAATACCAGAAATTAATGAAATATTCACACTACAGTCAAATGTAATAATACATACAATATTTGAGAGCAATTGGCAATTGTCAATTTATATCAGCTTTTCTAACATTATCTTGTTTAACTGTCTGAGCGAAAATGTATTGTTTTGTGTAGAATATCAATTACATTGGATAGAAATAATTGTTAGAAACAAATTTGAAAAAAAAATTTTTTTTAATAATTTGTTTTAGAGGACCGTGATGCAAAAGTTGATGTAGAAGAAAGAGCAACAGATGATGAGCAATTATCTTCTGCAGCAGGTGAAATTCCTAAAAGTGATATTACAACTAACACTAAAGATAGCAAAGGGAATGAGTTAGTTGGTCCATCAACTCTTGACACTATACCTCCTGAAGCTGAACAGGTTGAAATAAAAGTCCCGGAAAACACTGGAGATAACAAATTGGTACTTGAGGAGTGTGATGAAGATAAGGAAGACTGCAAAAATGAAACTAGTAATATAGGAGGTGGAGATACTCTAATGGAACATTTACAGAGTACTGGTGGAGAAAACAATCAGACTGAAGAAAAGAAAAGGAAAGAATCTGTGGATTCTACTTGTAGACCTCAGAATTTATCTTTGAAAGGGACTGATGTAGAGCATCAGAGAGAAATAAACTTGATAGGTATACATTTTCGTTCTGATAGTTTAGTAGCAAGTGGTATTTTTAGTTTCTAGTTTTATAACTCTTCGATAGATTGTTCTGCTTTAAATGATATAGGTTTGAAAAAATAATTTTTAGTATATTTCCTTGTATGGTGCATAAAAACACAGCCCTTTTATTTGTATTGTTTCTATTGTTCATAGGAGGACCTGGTTCTACCCCTTACAACAACGTGTATGTCAACGAAGAAATACAAAAAATTTCAACAGTTGATAGTGATACAGATTCCTCAACTTCATCGACTAATACTTTTTCGGACGCAAGCAGTATTGCCTCTACGGCTTCCACGGAAGAAATGAAAGATGAAAATGAAGTAGTAAAAGATGTTATTTCTGCCAATGTGGATGATGCTGCACTAGCTATCAAAAATCTAAAAATTGATAATGATGATACAGGCGAAAGCTCAATTGCGGGACTTAATAACTCTGAGGATTTGGTTGGAGCGAATGAAATTGAAAATGAATCTCAAAAAGATTCTGCAACAGTAACGGAAAGTAATGAAAATCAGGAAGTGATGGAAAGTGAACAGTCTGAGCCAGCTGCAGAAGTTGATTTGAGTGGTGCCAGTGGGGAGAAGCAGTGGTTGGGAAAAGAGGCTCCACTTTGGATTCCTGATTCGGACACTACCAGTTGCCTGCATTGTGACATGAAATTTACAGTTTTGAAAAGAAGACATCATTGTAGAGCTTGTGGCCTCGTGAGTATCTTTCATTTTCTTACTGAAAGGTTTTGAAAAGTGGATAAAATATCTATAATTTATCATTCACATATACAAATTCACACGTCTACAGTATCGTAAACAATTTATCTGGGGTATAGACAGAAATCTACGCGAGCAACAAGGAACGCAATGATATGATAATACGACATAAACATTACGATCCATCTCCTTGGTATTGAATTCCAGAGACGGCCCAGGTCATAACTTCAAAATTTTATTATAATATAAATCTTTTTTTAAAAAAGTTTTTTTTTTGAAGTTTATTGCATATTCTGTCAGAAAGTCATTATATATATATATATATATATATATATATATATAAATATATATATATATATATTTGTGTTTCGGCATCGACTGCAATGCTTATTATTATAATATTAGAGTACATAAAAAACTCTAGGAAAATGTTTCAAAACTTTTCGAATTCCTGAATATATTTCCATTTATTTTAAGGTTCTATGTTCCAAATGCTGTTCTCTTCGATTCAAACTGGAGTATTTGGATGCCGAAGCTAGAGTTTGCAACAAGTGTCATGACATTCTGAATAAAGATTCAAACAGTAGTTCAAGCTCAGATCTTACACCCGACTCTGGAAATTCACCTCATCATAGACCCAACCCAAACAACCCTCTGGAGTATTGTTCCACAATATCTCCGCTGCAACAAGTTGGAAGCAGTACTACCAATAATCCACCAGCAATTATGGTACCAGTGGGTGTACTCAAAAGAAAAGGTTAGGAACTATTTTACCAGTTGAAAGAAACTTTATGTGTTGCTTTGTTATTTAATTTGGTTTTTGAAGGTTCTAACAAGGGAAAATCAAACAAGAGTGTTATGTTCTGCGATGGTATTCGACCAGGAAGCGATTTGACGAATCTCGACAACGATTTCAATTACAGCAACACTAAAACAAGGAAACTTGTGAAAAATAGTACCACTGCCGGGAAAATGAATAGGAATCTCCCCCTTATCGATTCGGAAACAAATACTTTTATTCCTAAGAGCGAAAATAGCTTGCCGCCTCTCATCACAGTATCTAAAACAGGTGAGAGCTCTATAAATTAACAGTTCATAATAGTATATTTTCTAATCACATAACTGAAATGGCATTTAGCAAAAGTTTTATGGAAATGATTTGAATACATTGAATTAAACGGCGCTTAATTAGATTCGGTTATTGTGTAACGAACATGTAATGAATGCTATGAATACATAAGCTCTAGGTGAGTTGTGACACAAGCTGTAGGCATAGCCATATTTGCATACACTATTTTTTCTATGATCAATACAAGTTATTATAGAAAAAAGATAGTTTGACTATGTCGACCTTATTATTTGGGAAAAAATTATCAACCTTTAATTTTTTTGACAGATATCAGCTACACAGATTGTTCCAACAATCCCACTACTGTTGATATGCTGAAACACAGTCAACGTACATTTGCAGTACATCTCAGCTTATCAGTTCATGTCAAAATAATTGATATGAGCTGCTGCATTAATAAAATGGCGTGGTGTTTTTGTACCGAAGGGATGATAAACGTTGGTCAAGATGAAATAGTCATATTATTAGAATATATAGATGAGGAATCATTCGTGCCTAAAGATGTTTTCTACCATATCAACAATGTGTACACTGATGCAGTTAAAGGTTGGTGTCCGGTGCTTTGGATTCTTATTGAATTCCTTCTGAATTTTTTTTTGTTTCAGGGACTTCCATTAAAGAAATGGGATTGTCATTACATAATTCTGCAAATTTTTTAGATTCCAAAAATCACGCAGGTTTCGTCTATATCCGTCCGACTTTTCAATGTGTGGAAAATATCATAAAACCTAAAGATCCTTATTTGATAGGTATTTTAATTCATCGATGGGAGACACCTTGGGCAAAGCTGTTTCCCTTAAGATTGGTACTGAGATTAGGAGCCGAATATAGGTAGATATGATCTCAGAAAACCTACTTGGCAAAATATATGAGTATCTTGGATTATTGTTTTTTTTATTATTCTGCTTTCTGTTTAATGTGAATTTTTTCATAGGTACTATCCAAGTCCCATAATATCTACAAGACATAGAGACAGCGTTTTTGTTGAAATAGGACACACTATAATCAATTTATTGGCTGATTTCAGAAACTTCTCTTATACTCTACCTCAGATCAGAGGCTTAACCATTCATATGGAAGATAAAAATACAACTGTAACTATTCCTGTTAATCGCTATGATCAGGTAGGAAATAAAAATAACATCTGGGTGTGTATACGAGAATGTATCCATCTTTTTATTTAACCCTCATCATCGTCTCATACTGACACAGAACTGAATTTGAAATGTGAGTCGCCGGTTTTAGAAACAGGATTAACGGTGTAGCGGTCTAACGCACATGGCCGGAAACCATGAGACCCGGGTTCAAATTCCGGTTGCTTCACTTTTTTTTATTTAGTTCTGATTTTCATCTTTCCGTCTGCCATGCCAAAAACTCATTTTCGAGGATAAAATCTAGGTTCTGATATTCAGGGTGTCCTCAAAGGTGAGGTAATTTCCCAAAAAAAATCTGTTTTGCCATAGACTTCTTTGGTTGAAATCTCCAAATGTTTTGATTGTAAAACTGCATCAGTTATCTTCAGTGGCATGGTCGAGTAATCTTTTTGACGTATCAACTGAAACTGAAGCTGTCGTTTCTGGCACGCCATTTATAATGCTGTTTTGGCGCGAACCGCCTGCAATTTTTCCAATAATTTTTTTATTTCAATGATCCAATGATTGAAAGGAAATCAATTGTTCTCAGTATTTTTATTGTTGAATTTTTTTGCATTCAAGAATTTTAACGCGAACTAAATTTTCAGGTGATAAAGTCCCTCAATAACACAAGTGATCACATATTGGCATTTGCTGGTGTTTTCAGTCAACAAGCTGATTCGCACTTAGTCTGCATACAAGATACCCAAGGCAATGATAATTGTTATTCTACCCATGCAATTAATATCCATAATAAGCCGAGAAAAGGTGAGTTTGCTCATTAAGGATTATTACTCAAAGAACATATTCGTTTGGTCTGGTATTAGCCAGGAATGTAATTCTCTATTGGGTATTGAAAAGTGGAATTTCCATTTTAAATAATTTGACAGAGGATGTTTATCTATTAACAATCAAATTGTTTTATATTTTTCAGTCACTGGTGCAAGTTTCATAGTATTCAATGGTGCTCTAAAGTCTTCCAGCGGGCTCACCGCAAAGTCTAACATAGTAGAAGACGGGCTAATGATTCAAGTGATGCCGGAACACATGCAGCAAATCAGGGATAAGTTGAGAGCGATGAAAGATCACTCGATACACTGTGGCTGTGTGAACGCAGATTCGGACGAAACTGTTAATATCGTCTGGGGCGACAATGACGTGAATTTCAACGTGGGGTGAGTAATAATGATGTGGTATTATAGAATTTTCCCTGAATGATGCCACTGGTTTTCCTCAGTCAGTGAGTACTGTCATCTTCAAGGCTCTGCTGAAACTGTTTGTTCCCTATTCTTGTTTGTTCCCTCTTCTTCTTTGTTCCCTCTTCTTGTTTGTCCCCTCTTCTTGTTTGCCCCCTCTTCTTTTTTGTTCCCTCTTCTTGTTTGTTCCTTCTTCTTGTTTGTTCCCTCTTCTTGTTTGTTCCCTCTTCTCGTTTGTCCTCTATTCTTATTTGTTCCCTCTTCTTGTTTGCTCCCTCTTCTTATTTGTTCCCTCTTCTTGTTTGTTCCCTTTTCTCGTTTGTCTTCTATTCTTATTTGTTCCTTCTTGTTTGCTCCCTCTTCTTATTTGTTCCCTCTTCTTGTTTGTCCCCTCTTCTTGTTTGTCCCCTCTTCTTGTTTGTCCCCTCTTCTTGTTTGTTCCCTCTTCTTGTTTGTCCCCTCTTCTTGTTTGTTCCCTCTTCTTGTTTGTCCCCTCTTCTTGTTTGTCCCCTCTTCTCGTTTGTCCTCTATTCTTATTTGCTTCCTCTTCTTATTTGTTCCCTCTTCTTGTTTGTCCCCTCTTCTCGTTTGTCCTCTCTTCTTATTTGTTCCCTCTTCTTGTTTGCTCCCTCTTCTTATTTGTTCCCTCTTCTTGTTTGTCCCCTCTTCTTGTTTGTTCCCTCTTCTTGTTTGTCCCCTCTTCTTGTTTGTTCCCTCTTCTTGTTTGTTCCCTCTTCTTGTTTGTCCCCTCTTCTTGTTTGTCCCCTCTTCTTGTTTGTTCCCTCTTCTTGTTTGTCCCCTCTTCTTGTTTGTTCCCTCTTCTTGTTTGTCCCCTCTTCTTGTTTGTCCCCTCTTCTCGTTTGTCCTCTATTCTTATTTGCTTCCTCTTCTTATTTGTTCCCTCTTCTTGTTTGTCCCCTCTTCTCGTTTGTCCTCTCTTCTTATTTGTTCCCTCTTCTTGTTTGTCCCCTCTTCTTGTTTGTTCCCTCTTCTTGTTTGTCCCCTCTTCTTGTTTGTTCCCTCTTCTTGTTTGTTCCCTTTTCTTGTTTGTTCCCTCTTCTTGTTTGTTCCCTCTTCTAATTGTTTGTTCCCTCTTCTTGTTTGTTCCCTCTTCTTGTTTGTCCCCTCTTCTTGTTTGTTCCCTCTTTTTGTTTGTCCCCTCTTCTTGTTTGTTCCCTCTTCTTGTTTGTCCCCTCTTCTTGTTTGTTCCCTCTTCTTGTTTGTCCCTTCTTCTTGTTTGTTCCCTCTTCTAGTTTGTTCCCTCTTCTTGTTTGTTCCCTCTTCTTGTTTGTTCCCTCTTTTTGTTTGTTCCTCAATTCTGTCAGATCTCAACGATTCTATGTTTGGGCTGGTATTTGCCCTCCTCTTCCATTTGGATTCCTCAATAGATTTCCCTGTACTTGGGTCATATCAGTTAAAATCCTCTGGATTGATGCTTCTCTGGATTCATTGTTTCTAGCTTTTTGTATATTGAATGTTAAGTCTTGTTGGGTTTTGACTTGTCCATCGTGTTCATCAATAAGGGAATTATGGTTTTTGAATTTATGTATGTTTAGATTTTCCCTGACGTTCATTTGTTTCCTTTATTTCTGTTTCATGAGTTTTATGTATTCAGGTGGGGGGAAGTTGTATTTGTTTTGTATGGCTTGTGTGGCAAGGTTTGATTTATATGTTATTTGTTTCACGTATGCTTTTGTGTGCTCTTCATATCTTTCGATGAGTTTTTTCTTCGTTTGGCCGATATAGAATTTGTTGCAGTCTAAACACTGTATGCTGTATACTCTATTTAGGTTTTTGTCTTCGTCCTTCTCATGGCTGTTTATTTTTGTGTTATTTTCGTGTTCGGTTTGTAAGTGATGTTGATGTTCAGGTAACGTAAATTGTAAGGATCTATTACATGAAGTCTCATTTCGAGTACCTGTTCGTTCAACTAGAAATAATGATCTCTTCACTGTCCCTAATTACCTCATGTTACTTATCGAAGTTACCTTACCTCACAAAAAGTGTGTAGTTATAAGACTTCAACTTTGTTACATGAACTATGGAATACTGATATTTAATTTTTTTCTAATAGAGTTACTTCCTCCATTGACGGGATGTCATTGAGTGGAATACCTTCCATTAGAGTTCATAATGGAAAGAATCACGTCTGCGTCAATGGAAACAGAATCATCAGGTGGACTGAAGTATTCATCATTCAGAATGGAGAAGACAACCCAAAAAACCAAGACCCTGTAGATGTATCCAGATTATCAGAGAGCATCGCAAAAGCAACTTGTGATGCACTAGTCAAATATTTAGATCTATTACTGACGAATAATTGCCAGAAATTGGGCATCAGAGTCACCTTGCAAGAGGACAATGTAAATATTATATTTTTCATCTATAATTATGTTACTACGCATCAAATTCTTATTTGTTATCCATTTAAAATTTTCGGTTTCTTCTAGGTGTCGTATTTTGCTGGTAGCAATGGTACGAAATTGGCACCAATATATATGAAGAGTCTAGATGATGAGTTGATTCCTGTACTTCACAGAATAACGTCAAACGATCTAAGGGAGAGTGCAATAGTGTTGGAATTGATATTTCGAATCTTGAATGTATAACCCGAAATATTGGAGGATTAGTCTGAAAAGTTTGTATTATTTAAGACTGAAAGTTTGACAGGAACTGCTGATGACATGAAATTCTGAAAGGGTCTGATATTAACTCTAAACTCATATTTCTAATCTTCCTTAACTATCAGATTTTCTAATTGGCAACTGAAGTTCGAAAAAGATAAATACTCTTTATATGTGCAAAAATCTTCAATGGATATGTGTTTTCCTCTAGGACCCAGATTGGGTTCCAGATGCGTCGCTCCGCCCACCGCCTTTCATCTTTCTTGGCTCTATGCAGTGACCTGAAACAGTTGGGTTGAAACGGGACATTTAAATCTGGGAATTCAGAATCACAGCCACACCTTAATCACACAAATAGTCTTGCGATAAATTCACAGCGTTGCTACGTTGAGCATTGAAATAGCGTGGAAGAGCGCAGCGCAGCGACTGTCATCAATATCGTGCTGTGCTCTTGCAGCCGTCACCAGCGTATTCAACTCAATTTGGCAACAGCTACAGATATGTGGACCTTCAAATTGAAGTCGCTTCCATTTATCTTTAAAACTAGTCTCTTTGTCCCTCTGTCTCATATTGAACCTAATCTGGGTCGAGGATATAATGGAAACTAACTCCCTAGTTACCAGTATTGATCTGTCAAGAAGAATTGGAATCTGTTGCCAACCATTATGCGGTAGGTTTGAAAAATATATTTTCAAAGAGATCAATGAGACCTGATAAATTTATTTTTTCGGGAAACTTCATGACAAATAAAAATCAAAATAAGGTCGAACTAAAATTGTTTTTACAAGATAAACTCACTATTCTGTATATTTTGTCAGTGTTTGCTTGTTATCATGAGGTTTCTTGAAGAGTTCGTTATGAATAATTTTTAATTAGTAACTATGCAAGTTATCGTGTAAAGAGATGAAGTTTTTGTGATATATCTGTTTTTTAGACATCTAGTCGCCTAAATAAGCCTAAAATTCCAACACTAACCATACATTTCGTCAATAAATTTTGCTACGTATCGATTGAGAAGTTGCCTTTACAGCAAAGCTAAGAGTTCACTTCATATTTTATCTTATTTTCCGCTAATACATTCCAAATAAAAACCTGACTTGAAACTGTGGTTTAAAATTTCTGACATCTCTGGATCTCGATTTTGATCTTGGAATCCTGAGTTTGATCTTGAAATATTGACATTGAATTCAGGATCCCAAGTTCAGTGTTCCAGGTGGTCCCAAGTTTATAGTTCAAGTGATAAATGTAGAAACATGGCTCTTTAGCGCCTTCACAAATATTCGAATGAAAGCATGTCTTATCTACCAAAGCACCTAAAGGTGATATTGAGCTTCTAATACTTATACTTTTAAAGGGTTTGTTGTAATCTCACTCAATATTATCTTTTAAGATTTCTAAATATAATTATTTTATTCATTGGAAATGATTTTAAGTTTTGGATTATTAAACTGCTTTTACAAGCTTTCTTAACCTATTTTAGAGTAATATGAAGCTGAATGTAGTGAAATATATCTTAAAAAGTGGCTGCTTCGGTAGAACCAATTCATATTATAAATGGTTTTGGTATTTTATTTTTAGAAGAGATATGTTCATAATCTGTCTAACTTATTTGTTAAAATGCTGTACATTGTATAATCATTACATGTAATATAGTACTATATTTCTACCATGATGCAGTTGATTTATTTGTACGGTTTTTGACAGACAATAGTCTCCTATACTATAGTATTGGAAATTTGCGAAAGGCTGGATTATTTTCAATCTATTTTTTTATTTGTTTCCCATTATGAAATATTCTCTTGCCTCAAGAGAGGGTACCGGAGTTGTCCTGGGAATATTTGACAAAAGCAAATCTATGGGCAGTTCCAGGCCCCAAATTCGAAGAGCCCCCAAGCGGAATAAAATTGATTTTCTGACCGATTGCCTTTCAAATTTATTTTACTTCTTGCGGTACAAAATACTGCAGACTATTGTTGAAAGGAATAAAATTCTTCAAAGTCCGAAGATCGAAGATCTCTGTAAAAGACTTGAAAAACATACTGCTAGGTTTGATAAAAGATATTGAAACCCTTAGTCAGACCAGGGTTGCCGTTTTTAGTACAATTGTACTTTTTTAGTACATTTCATCCACATTTAGTACGTCAGTACAATTCAGTTGAATCTAGTACAAAAATGAAATTACATGA
Source organism: Chrysolina haemoptera (assembly GCA_958298965.1). Lineage (NCBI taxonomy): Eukaryota > Metazoa > Arthropoda > Insecta > Coleoptera > Chrysomelidae > Chrysolina > Chrysolina haemoptera. The sequence continues at coordinate 5,914,327 of OY282594.1, forward strand.
ATCCTATCATTTTAGACGGCTTTCTCCCTTCAGTAGTGACTATAACCGAAACCGAAGTATGGAAGGGCGATACGATATTTGTGAGTATCGATACTTAAGTCTTCGATACTCGATATTTTGGAATATCGATACTTTCCATTCAATATCGTATCGAAAGTATCAGAAGATTATTATTCAATCTTCTTCATGAAAATTAAAGTCTAGTCCATATGAAATTTCGCACACATAAACATGGATACGCAATCCGAGAACTGTATTCTAATATTTCAATCGTTTTGAGTTTAGTGTAAAATGTTCTGTGTTGATTTAGGTTATGTTGTAAGAATTTTCAGGTTACATCATTCATTTTCTTAATTCGAAACGGATCGATATTTGAAGTATCGATCTTTTAACATTCGATATTTTCTTGTACCGATACAACGAAGAACAATACATATCGATACGAAGTATCGATATTTTTAAGAGTATCGCCCTTCCCTAAACCGAAGAAGCAGAAGTTTTCTTAAAAACCATTAATTTAAGGTGAAACACAGAAAAGTTGCGTAATTAGCATTTCCAAGTCTACTTTTGAAAATTATATTTCTTAATGCGCAAGCGCATCAAGGATATTCGACGGCCTCTGGCGGTTTTATTCAATTTAGTACCATTTAGGACAATTTTGAAAGACGATCTAATACGAAAAAAAAATCTGTAGTGGCAACCCTGCCTTAGACCCTCATTCACTACGTATTATTTTTACTCTTCAGTATAATTCACAGACCTCTTTTATGAGGTCTGGGGTATAATTTTTTAAGCAAAAGCTTGTGGATTAATAGACAAATTTTATGGATTCTTGCCACTCATCTCATGCCATAACGAATTAAAACAGACTTGGTAATGAAGGAGGGTTCAATATGTATTTCTCAATACTGTAAAATATAACTGTTACAAAAATGTGTATATAACTTGACTAAACCTAAGGTACCGCAACTAAATGAGTTATACAGTATGACAATTTTCAGAAAGAAATTTGACAATCACATATCTGGACCAAATGATTTTATTTTATTTTAAATAATTTCCATATTCATACTCAAACATTAGTAACTGAAAAAATATCTTTTAACCATGAATGACATTTTTCTTTTCAAATTCAAATAATACATTAGGTGGCCACATTTAATGACAATTACAACTATCAAATTCCTTCCACTGAATTACATTTATTTCAAGAATATTTCTACTATTCTGCTACTATGAAAAAATAATATTGATCGACAAATACCATAACAAATAGGAAAAACTGGGAGAGAAGTAAAGCAAGTTCGACCACATCCCGGAAAAAGAAAATCAGGTTAATTTTTCCGGCAGGAGTGATAATCTAACTAGGAATGATATAAATATCACAAATATTACATGTTTCATAACAATGTATGTCAGATTAAAAATAACTATACAATGAATAATAAACTATATTCATTAACATCAAAAACTGTATAACCAGTTTTTAATAATAAAAAATGACTCTTGCTTGACAAAAGATCAACGAGTCAACCTTTTCAGGTTTCTCTTACTCTGCTTCGACCCGACAGAATGAAGCTTTACTTTAGGAGGGCTGGATGGTTCCATGATCTCGTAGGACTTGTTTGCACCCTCTGAGGGTAGCACTGGGAGAAGTGATGTTCGACGTTGGCTTTTTTGTGAAGGCGTTGCTACTCTGGTGTTGTTATTCGATGAGAGCACTTTATTCTTGTTCTAAAAGATAAAACATAATTTTTTCAATGAACATGAAGGAGTTTTGACAATTTTAACATACAGGTTAGGTTAGGTTTACCCATTTCTAGATGTCCGAATGATTTGAAATTTGGCAGGTGTTCATAGTTCCCTTGACAATGCAACATGCCTTTTTTTTTGTTATAAAAAAACAAAAAGGCAGCCGAGATTTGTGATAATGGTCGGATTCCATTCAAAATTGGTATATACGGGTTTCCGGAGTCAGAGATTATGATTTTTTTTATCAAAATTCATGAATTCAAAATGGCGGCTACAAGATGGCGGACGAAATTTGTGATTATGGTCAGATTCGATTCAAAATTGGTATGTGAGGTTTTTTTAGTTCGTATATTTCGAATTTTCTGTCAAAATTCATAAATTGAAGATGACGGCTCCAAGATGTCATTATGGTCTGATTCGATTCAAAATTAGTGTGTGAAGGTTTTCGGGATCAGAGATTATGAATTTTTCGTAAAAATTTATGAATTCAAGATGGCGGCCCAAGATGAAAGCAGCCGGTTATTCTGGCCAATAATTCGGTTTTATACCGCTAAAACTGCCTGGTCCTTGATAAAACCTTGTTCCATCAATGAACTTCTATTGATTTCAATTGAACTTGGTACCACTCATTCATTTATTTATCAGATATTTTTTTAATTTTCAGCACTAAAATTTTTGTGGAAAATAAAAAATTATTGATAAAATTTGGAGCATTCGTGGTGTTACCTTTGATAAAATAATAAGTATAAATATTCAATCAGTACTTACGTCTGAAGGTTGCATGAAAGATTTGGACAGATTCCTCTTGACTGCAAGCTTTGGAGTGGACATTTTCCGGTCAGATATAATTCCAGAAATGTCACATTTGGTGGATAAGTTTAGGTTCAAAGAAGAAGAGAAAAATGTCGAATAATCTGTCATATAATCACTTGTGATAGATGAATTGCTGAGATCGCCTAATTGATGCCTTGAATGAAAAAGAAAATAATGAGTTTTTTCTCAATTGTAACATATTTTATATAACTCAATTCGAAAAACTAATAGTTTTCTTACAAGAAATCACTCAACCAGTCATATACTTCACCACCAAATTTGAGATTGTTCCAACTTCACTAATAATATTTTTTTGTCAATGGTTCTTAAAGCTAGCTTAAGATTTAAAAAGACATGCAACTATTAGTTTACCTTGGTTTTGTTGGATCCACGATTTGAGCATTGTTGCATTTGTCTTTGAAATCTTTTGGGTTGTTGGCAAAACTATCACATTTCTTACAGAATATATATCCACATCTGTTGATGTCTTGGCACTGACCAATAGAATTTTCGACTACAGATGCTTTATTGCATCTAGGGCATTTTGTGAGAGATTGGTATTTATTAAGTTCACTGGCAATCTGCAAAAAAAATTATTTCTTAACAGAAATATAGATGATTTTTTTATTTTTACTTAAGTTATATTTTATGACTACCTAGATGTTGAAATAATAAAAAAATAATTGAACTCATGGACAGAAGGACCTCAGTCAATAGTTGAATTGAATGTAATTTGGATTCAATAAACATTTATTATTATTATTTTATAGAGAAAAGAAAATCAATGAGATTATATTCAAATATATCTGACAAAAGTATTTGGTAAGACAGAGCAGCAACCTATCTTTTTGAATGAAAACAAATCAATATTTATCCTAAAAGTTATGGTATACACTGTTATTACAAAATCAACTACAATTAACAGTATGAATGAAAAAATAAAAACTGTCTTGATTTTCAATATACAATGACTAATTTTGGATTTGGAATTTCTCAGAAAGTTTAGAATACACAATGCCATCTTTGGTTATCTTCCCCTTGAAATAAGAAAACTCAAAAGTAAATGCCATTTGAAGAAGAAAGAACTGTTTGACAGTACGAAGTCACTTCCACCTAGTTCAAAAATGAGATACTAACCCTATAAAAATATACAAAGTTCTTCGAATTTGGGCTAGGCTCATTGTGGCACTCATTATTTTGCTCAGGCGAAGATGGCGGAGTTATCCTATAGTTTTCTTTATGATTGTGATGAACCCGTAAATATCCTGAATATCTAGAAGACGCTTTAGGGTCTAATAGAATAGCGTCTTTTAAGGATTGGGAAACTTGTGCCAACCTGTATAAATCTCCATTAGAGAGCTCTTCCAATATCCTTTGCATTATGATATTATTTGTGACAATTTTTGTAAACAGTTCCTTTCTTGGCAAAGAGAACAGCCGTTTCTTCGCAGGTGTGATGATCTTTTCCCAACCAGCTTTGAATTTTTGTGGTGTGAGAGATTTTTTGTGGTCCAAAGACGGTAAGTTGGGATAGAGTATATCATAGGCATCTTTATTGAGAGGAGATTGTGAGTGAACATTGATTTGAGAAAAGTTTTTGATGATGCTGTTAGTATTTGCTTTGTGCGCTACAGTTTTGATAGCTTTTTCGGGAGTGTTGGGAGCTGACCAGAATTTTCGGATACTACCACCACTTTTAAATATCTTTCTCATCGGTAATACTTTCTCTTCTCCATCTTCAGATTGTCCAAGATCCACGAAGTCACTTTGCCCTAATGAAAAAAAAATGGGTTTCAGAGAACATATTACCAGGTTATATAGTATTTGTTTAAAATAAATTCACACGTTAAGCGCCATCAATACACATCTATATTCACTTCTCACCAGCATTAAAATGTGGATATTGAAAAAGAGATATGTGAAAGTATAGAAAGTGGTCTAGTAGCGGTCCCTAAGGCTCATCGTGGTGCTTGACATGTTAACAAAAACCGCACAAGAGTGCAGTGGATAATTGACATAATTTAACTTACCTTTTTCATCGCAAATGGTACTGATTTCATTTCGTAGATGGAAGTTTTGCAAATTGTTCATTAACGACTCATTGAGGGTACTAGAAAATTGGGGAGAAGGTGGACAGGACTCCGCAACTTCTGATAATTTTCCGATATCATAATTGTCCAAGCAGGATGCCTTCCTTTTTCTTGATATAAGAGATAAAGGTTTTGATCTATTTTCCGATTTTGAATTTGGTGTGCTTTCATAAATCGAATGGGATGAATCAAAATAACATCCTGAATCCCCATAATTCGTGCAGGACTGAGGGGTGCAGCTCATCTTTGTGAAATGAGACACTGGAAAATATTAATTGCACAACAGATGTCGAAGGCAGTGTCTTCAATTCCACCTTCGACAAAAAAATATTAAGTTTTAACAAAAAAACATAAAGGTCATAAACAATCACTAAAATGGCGCCACTTTGGTAGGCAGGTGCAATATAGAACACAGATTTCTAAAAACTTTGTCGATGCAATATGTCATTATAAATACTGAAACACGTTAAAATTACACTGACTAATACAAAATAAAATAAAACAACAAATCTCATCTTGCAGAGATTTCCAATTTGTTAAAAGAGCTTGACATTCGCCATTGACTGAAATGACACAGTGTTGCCAACTTTGTCGTCAACAAAAGTGTCTAGCCGTACCATTCTACTTTTGATCCCATAATTACGCATGCGCACTTATTTATGCTAAAGAAGAAGAGGCTGGGCCAAATATGGCTGCTCCACAGATGTAGTATGAAGGTATTAAAAGATGCACTAATTTAATTAAAAAAAAAACTTCAAAATTTCAAATCCTAGCAAAACACGTGCATTATTCGGAAAATGTTGATTTTGAAGACAACGTGCATCTTTGCACACGTGCTTGCATTGGAGAAAACAAGTTTTGTAGAGTGTTTGTGAAGGGATTGCTTTGAGCAAGATTCCACCGATGAAGCATTTACGCCGGTACCCAGTTCGGGAAGAAACAGAAGAAGAATGAATAGTCAGAATAGTTGGGTTAGGTCTTGTCAAGGTCAAGAGTGTCAAGTCAAATAAAAACAAATATTTTGAAAACTATTTAAAATTAAAAAATATTTTTTTTAGTTCAGAAGTTGTCCTTTCAGTAATTATAAGGCAAAATCAAAAAATGAAGTTGGAGGATGCTTATATTTCTATTGCTCTTGCTCAAAATACGAATATCATAAATGATACAGTTTTCAAGAAATTGTTAGATAATTGTTTTTCAGTTTTAACAGGAAAGGAAGAAACTCATAGTAAGTTGAACTTTTTTGTGTGAAACTTAGTACAGTATTGTTCACAAGGAGAGTAAACCTATTCTATAACTTGCATTGCACCAGTTGAAATATAATCCAAAAAGTCTCATACTTCTGCTGAATTCCAGGTATGATTAGTTTGTATCAGTCCAAGCCTGACATGGTGAAAGAACTGTATGCTGCCTTGCTTTCCGTATCTGCAGAATTTGCTAGACGAAGATTATCCAAAGATGACATTCTTCGTTATTTAACAAGTGATTGTGGTCTATCAACTTTACGAGCTAACATATTCATTGAATATTTTGAGAAAACTAGTGTAGGCCTAGAAAGGTCATTATTAAATATTACAGGAGCTTTACCTCATGTGACTGATGTTAAATGGAAAATAGATTATATTGTGAAGGTAAGATGCTCGAATCAAATATGAGGTAGTCGAGAAAATGTTCCAAATATTGGTTTCAGTCAAATTCAATGGACTCTTCAGAAGGTCCAATATTTAGGATAAGTTTGGTAGCTGAGAAGTATGATGCCGAATTGGAGCACAAGAAGTTGGAAAATGTTACTTTTAGTTGTACCTCCCAGGAGTTGCAAGATCTGGTATACAAACTAAAAGATGCAGTTAGACATTGTAATTCGATAACGCAGAGAATACTATGACACATTGAACATTTGAAGAGACTTAGATAAGAGAAGATGGAAAAATGGTCAAAATTTAGAGCGTTATTTAATGTGATGCATTCTGGGAGAAGAATAATTGGATATTCAAAGAATTAACTGAAAATTTTATATTATGTTATATAACCATATTGCCATGAAATATTGTAGTTATACATTCAAATCAAGTGGAAACTTTGATAGTCTCCTGCTCCTGCTTAATTTTGAAGTCCAATAACTATCCTTATCAATTATTGGTACATGATATAATCCTATTATACCAACCATGACCCTATGGTTCCTTTGTACGAATGATTATGATACTCACGCACAAACTGTATCAGCTGAAACGCAGTAAAAATTCACAATTTTAGTCTCCAAATACGAAAAACTACAATAAATAAAATATAATTCATGAACAAAATCAGCAATAAGGCTTAAATAAAAAACATTATTTAAGATATCATCTTCTTTATGAAAATTACCCTGTAGTATTATGAAAAATGTTACAGTAAAATATACTATCAACTAATAGTCATACTAGAATAGTTCTGATGCCTTAAGACTATGAAAATAATGGTGAAATGAAAACAATGGTAGGTTGAAAGGATTGTTCTGGGGATTCCAACAACAATTTTATTAACATAATTGAACATTTCCACATACATAAAACAAAATCACAGTCCAACTGGTCCATAGAGCTTAATTAGTATACAATGATTACTTAGTGGTGTGATATCCTAAAAAGTAATAAACTTTTAGGCCTATGGTGCTATGTTGGCTGCCTATTGGTCGACTCAATATAAATTCAAATAGAATTTGAGGTGGAAAACTAGATGACTTGAATTTGAATACAAACAGAAATTACCTTTCAATGATGAGTTTCAATAAAAACTTTTAAACAAATAGTTTCTTCTTATATATGGATTCAAAGTAAACTAAAAACAGTACAAAAAAGAACCATCTTTATTTAAAACAGTAACCATTGACCTCTTGAATTTTGTCTTCTAAGCATTGGACCAGAAGTATTTTGTAACTCATTATTTAAAAAAGAAATAGATATTTTGGATACCCTTTTGACATACATACATTACATTAAACTTACTCCATTTTCTTTGGAGTGCTTCAAGGGTCTAGGATCACCATCATTTTTGAATTTTTATTTATTTTCACAGGAGGTATGAAAACTAATGTTGACTCAGAAATCATGAATCACAAATTTTGAGGCTTTACAGATGAATTCATCCATCTTGTTATGAAAATATCATAAAAGTGTTTTCCATTTGGTGTTTAGGTGTAGTTGTTTTTTTACAGCAATTAACGAAATATAAAAGTTATAATGGCAGTGTCTGTTTTCCACAACTCAATAAGAATAAATCTTGTACGAAGCGGCAATGCAGCATATATTAAAATAAAAATAAAGTCATTGGTTAATAAATAGTAATATATAATCATTAATAATAACTACGAAGCAGTGCTGGTTTTCATAGACCTAAATAATACTAAAAATCACAATAAAAAACCTCCACCAGAAATCAATCAAAAATATAGTTTAATCCAATTTGTCTTGTGCGAAAACAAATACTGGTTATTTCTGAACTATTTTATAAGAGATCTTACAAATACAGTTGAAAAACTACCAAAACTGAAGAAAAAAATTCGAAGGGAATATTGAGACTGTTGATTGGAAAATTATGAATATTAAAAAATCTAATGTTTCTAGGGCAGTTTTTCTTATGAAACAAACATGAAATGAAGCTAAGGTCTTTTCTACATATACATTATATCTCTCAACAGATTAAGGGTTGCACCAACTTCTTTACAGGATTTTTATAGTCTTCAAGTTTAAACGAGTAGGTAGATACGAATGTGAGTGGGCCTGTTAAATGAGTAAAATGTCAATATTGGAAACGCTGAAACATAAATACACCCATCTTAGATTATATACTTCCTTGGGGTTAGTTTATTTAGTACAATGATATTTATTTGACAAAAATATGAAATTGCCTTCAGGTATCAACATTTCAATTGATTCATCAAATGAAATGAAGAAATTGTGTAGCATTTCAAAGGAATTTTTCATATTAATATCCAGGCATGAACATCATAAACACCATGAAGCTATACCTTTGTATCTTATCTGAAAATGTGGTTATTTATGGGGTTATTTTAATAAACAAGCTGTAGAACTTTGAAACAGGACAGCTATGAATAAAAAATGTCTGAATAAAAATGTTTGTCCCTCCAAATATCTTCAAGATCCGAATATGGTATTTCTTTTATTGCTTAACGAGACCCTGGAGACAAAATAGTCTCATAATTGGCATAATGTGGATTAATGGAGTTCTTTTAAGAAGCAGTTTGATGTTCAAGGACAATTTCAATGATCTGAGAAGGTACATTTTCACGACCGGTAATCTCTGAACATGCAATAACGTTCAATTAAATCCAGGTCCTGTATAGGACCTAAGCAATAATGATCAAAAACATAAACAAAAACAGGTGTCAGAATTCAGTGACCAGGCGTAATCAAGACTGAATGAAGTGAAGCCCCCAATTAGGTTAAGAACAATAACGTTACCGCACCTCCTTTGAAAATGTCTATAGCAGATTAAACCACCGAAAATTCAATTCCATTTAGGTTGATCATGTGTAAAGAATACAGTTACAGTAGAAGTGACAGAAGTTAAATATGCGATCACAGTAATGATTCATTAAATTTTATTGAAGTATATCTGGTACAGCTCTACAACCTGTTATAACTGAATAACCTCACAAATAACAGACGGAAGAAGTACACATTGTAAATTCACTCTAAATAAACAATACAGTTGGTGCTGTAGATACTACCGAGGGTGAAGAGCATTGGAACTTCAACGATGATGGTAGGGCAGTTGTGAGCAGCATCGAGATCACCCATAGAGTATGGTCTAGTCATGTTTTTACGCAGCTTCTTAGCTAACCTAGATGATCGCGCTGATAGCTGATATTGGTCGTACGGCAGGAGAAATTCCGGTTTCCGGGTGTAGTTCAATTCGAACGAGTTCAGCAGTTCAGGGCGTCATAAGTCCGGAAATCTATAAATTATAATTATTTATTTATTCAAAGGGACTAGCCCAGTACAGGATGTCAATAATTACAAGCAGTGACAATTTTGAAAAATTTTTTTAAAATTTTTATACATGTGATTTTTCACTTAGTTCTTTGAAAAAGAAATTCAATGAATAAAAAAATTCACCTATAAATAATAATTCAACAGTATCTAATTTTGAATTAAATTCGGTAATAGTAGACAACAAATCCAAAACAACATACTTTCACTTCTCTTATTTTTTATAGTTTTTTGAGTGGTACATTCGACACAAGAGGCTATTTCAGTTAGACTGTTAGATTTCTATAAACTGATGGATAATGCAGTTTATGGAAAAACCCTGGAAAATGTGAACAATAATGCTTTTTGTTTGCTCACTGAATGTAATAAAAAAAGTGCTTTCATTTTTGGTGACGTTTTTAGATTCCGCTAACTCAGTTTTACTGAATTTTCGGACAAACCAATTTTTCAAAAAGTTCTAACTTGCCTTGTTGGATCTTCAAAATAATTCTTCGGTATCATGAACAGGTGTTTGGGAATGTCGTCTCTGAACTCGAAATGCTGGAATGTAATCTTTGCTGTAACAGTCGGCAATATTGGGATATCCACTTTGACAGGAAAGCCACTGGGTAGTTTGAAAGTTATGAAATCCCTAAGTTTGGAAAAGTGCTTGAATGGTGCCACCACTTCCAAAACGTTGAGCAGCATCTCTACAGAGAGTGGAAACTCAGAACTCTGTGAAATGGAGACATAACTATTAGAATCAGGAAAGCAATGAAATGAATTATAACACTAGTTGTCATGTTTTGTGAAAAAATATCTCCTGGAAAAGGAAAAGAGCTTTTTAGCATCAACATCTTAACATTAAATGCTCACTGAAGAAAATTCAAACATTTTTAATTATTTCTTGCGTCTTTTTGGGTTGTGATTTTATATTTTATTATGTACGATGTATAATTCTCATAGATGAATAAATTTCTTTCTTTTTTGTGCCCGAAATTTACTGAAGAGGAAACGTTAGCGAAGTGCTAGAATATTCATATTCCCTAGTACTCTGGCATTTCTGTCAAGGTAATAATTATAATTTCTCAAATCGACTTTCCTTAAGAAAAACAACAGACACTTTATTAATTTCTGAATATATTTGGGGCAACTATGATACAAAAACAAAGATGAATGGAACTTCTGCTCATTAGTGTATCTGCCTAGTATTAAACATATACAATTAATTTTATACAACTGAAAATAATTGACAATCTTACCATTGCAATTGTAGCTTTGAATGCTTTTGACGACTCCTTATACACAAGATCTCTTCCTAGTCTAGGATAATTATTTACATCTGACTCTATATATTCCTCCCAGGTAACTTTTTTTTCAGGAGGCGGAATTAAACTATTTCTTCTAACAGGCTGAAAACATAGAATATAATGATGGATGTCCTTCATGTTTGGTGGACAGAGACTTTTTTTTATTACTGCCTCTAAATACTCACAACTCCTTCTGGATCAATGTTTTGTAAACTACCTCCCTTCGTGAAACTTTCTAAAATAGCCTTGTTCTTTTGAAGATCATCAGAATTCAAGTGTTCTCTTCTTTTTCGGCTTTCCAACATCAAACCATGTACAGTGTATAAATCGCTTTCGTACTGCCCAGCAACCAATTCCTGAAAAGTATGCCCGACATTATATTTTCTTCTCCTTCTTATGAACGGGATCAACTGGAAATACTAACAAAAGAGGCTACATAAATTATAACACCTGCTGTAAATAAGTGATTAGATTAGCCAAAATATATTCTTCAGTTCGAATGTGAAGGAAAATGTTCTGGTAAGAATATAAAATGTTTTTTCTTGTAATATAATTAGTAATACGGTGAATTAATTGTTATTATTACTATAATAAAGGTCCTGTAACTGCGCTCTAGTGGTCCAAAGCTTCTCAACTAAACTTGAGATTTTTTTTCGAATGCAAACATGTTTCCTTCTTGGGTGAGTATCATGTGGAAAATATTCCATAGACCATTAAAAAAATATAGGGTCATGTATGTTTATCAACGTTATTTCTGGAGATATATCGATGTTAATTCAAAACTCTGTAAGAGAGAGATTTACAGAGAAGAATGCACTAAAGATGTAGTAGTAACGTCCGACAAAAATGATAATTTTGAGAGAAATGACTTGAATTAAAACCATAGAAGAGGAAATTGTTCCAGTAATTACTCCTGAGGTTATGACAAAAATACTGAGTGTGATACATCATTGAAATGGAAATTTTGTGGCCTTTCCATTACTGTAATTGAATTTGGGGGTTTCCCTTTTAAAAAACGAAGATATTTTTAATTTGCATTTCGATCCATACCGTACACAAAAAGTTATGAAATTTGAACTCCCATCAATTTTTAAAATAATTTTTCGACGCGGAGTTACAGAGTGTTGAATAACATATGTTTTTTGAAGTAATATCGATATATGACTTTATATTTTTTGAATGGTCCCAGTAATCTTCATTCAACTATGTGATGAAATATAGGGTGTTCCATTACAAAAAACATAAATTTGGTTTGGTGCTCTTTTCTGGGTCACCCTGTATACATCGGAATATTTTCCAAAGATACTCTTCCTAGAACGAAAAATGCTTGCAGTAGAAAGAAATTTTGTACTACGGGAGCGCAGTTGCAGGACCCTGTATTATCGCCATTTACTTTTTTGTCTTCTCTGAAAATCCACCCACTTTGAGCTCTAGAGAATGATATGCTTTTTGTAGAAATTTGAGCTGCCATTATATCGGTCGACATGAGCAAGTCTACTTCATCTTCTATTTCCATTTCACTTTCCTGAAATTTTATAGAATCATTAATTGAAAATAGAAATTCTTACCTGATTTACTCATAGTTATTAAATCAATTTGAATATGTTATTTCAGGGTTTTGACATAAACTTTATATCAACATTAAACATTTTAGCAGTTCTCAGCAATACTCATCATGGGTATCAAAAGGGCCAATCAACACAAACTGTCGTATTCCCGTTCACATAGTACATGTTGATCTTTTTGGAAAACGATGAACTATCTCTTTGGTTATTTATTGATCTTTCAAAAGCATTCAATTGCATAAATCATTCTACGTAACTTCGGAAATTAGAGAGATATGGAGTTAGATGTTCAGCACCAAAGTGGTTTGAATCGTATCTGTACTACTCAGCAAGATCAGATTTGGAAAAACAAAGAATTCGGTGGACCTAAGGGGAGCATAACATGCCCATAAAAACAATTGAAGCACTAATGAAGGCCAATCAATAGAAACTGGAAAGATAATCTAACATTAAATGACAGAAAGGCTAGTGCAATTCTGTTCAAAACAAATTGTGCAAGTTATGAAACACCTAATGAAAATAAATTACAAAGCAGCTCCCTACCCATATCAAATGGTCGATACTTCACTTTCCTTTGAAAGTCATATCAACGATAATAAGCCAATAAGAATATTAGAAAACATTGAAAATTGTATAAAAAGCCTATTTTGAATTCGTGATTAGATATGGCATAATATTTTATGGGTATAGCTAATAGATATATCTGTTTTCCTTTTTCCTAGATGAGAATCTGTCTTTGAGCTGCTTCTCAATGAGTCTCTGAATCTTACCTCATTCCTGACCTTCTGATAAACTTTCAAGTTATTGTCTAGTACAGTAAGGCTATCCTCTGGTTTGGCATATCCATTGAAAATGAAAGAGATGTCGCCTCTTTCCCATCTCATATCCGAAAAATCAACAAGTGTAGTGTCTAACCGAATATTGGCGCCACTTTTGTAAATCTTACAAATATCGGAAGGTAGAATTCTTGAAACTAATGGTACTGAAAGAAAATGTCAAAAACATAAAGTAGAAGAATATACGCTAAAAATCAGTTATTTGTTATAACTCAATGAACACATACCCCATGATTGAAAGTCCCACTTCAGTTCCATATAAAAGTCATTGATTCTGTTTAAAGCCTCTACTAGATTAGGACGCCTCTCTTCCATCTGATCTCGAGACTGTTGCCTGAACTTTCTCACTAGAGAAGATACTGTAATAATGAACAGCAATTAATTGATTTCATTAGAAGGAGTATTTCAACATACTTGTGGGGCGATTTCCGTAGCTAACAGCTTCAGCCAGTACTGTCCATCCCAAGCCATTTTTCACTTTGACAGGTGCATCATGTTTCAACAGCAGTTGGACACATTCTTGAAAAAAGTAAGAGCTTGTCAAATATTTTTTGAAACTTGGTGTCTTACTGATCAACTATAACAAAATCTGTTTCAAAAGATTATTTTGTTTTCTTCTTCATAAAAACACTTTTTCTGAAGAGTCAATAAACAGTTTTCGTGAAATTGTTTAGTTTTTTCAGCATACGTATCATATACTTGGAGAGCTCTGAGGTTTGTAACCACTCATGTTGCTAGCTTTAAATAAGGTATAATAACCATTTTTGTAATACAAACCTTTTCTTCCCAGCATAACTGCTAAATGTAAAGCTGTATTTCCTGAAATCAGTCAATATTTCAAACTACTGAATAAAACTTGATTTTGTTTATTTCACCATGCTTATCTTTCGTGGCAACATCGTGTTTCCTTATCAATCGAGATAGATTTTGTAAATCATTTTCAAAAACTGCCTTCTGAAGTGGAAAATTTTCACTATTGTCTGCCATTTCTTTCTTCCTTATTTCTTCCCTAGCCTGTCTTTGTTGACTTACTGAATTATGTACAACAAACAGGGAAAATAGCTTTGTTGGGATACCATGTATTTCTGAAAGAAAGGCCCATTTCCCAACTGGGATACAGGCGAATCCACTTATGAGATTAGAATATATTAGTGGGAACAACTTTCATTCACAGAAATTACTAATAACAGAAAAATTTAATAAATATGGCTCATGACGAAAAAACTTGTCTGTAATAAAAGTTTATACCATTAAACTTATTTCTACACGAAAAAAAATGTTTTCAATGGAGTATATCAGATGCCTTTTTTCGGGAGTGAACATTTTTAAACGGGGCTACTAAATAAATGCAAGCAAACGAATATTGGAAAAATCACTCACTATTTTCGTGACTTTTCAAAGACTCGGTAGACCGGGCTATTCAAGATGTATAGAAATATGCATCTTGTGGCTATTCAATGAAATTTTTTTTAACAAACAAAATGCAGCAAAAGGAAAATTGGATTGCAACGATTTGTACTCTTTTTAATTTTTTATGTATAACCAAAAATGATTCTCCAACAGAACCACTAATAAATTAAATTAATATTAAAATTTTCTGCCCCAAGTTTATAACAGTGTCAACATTGTCATTGTCATGTCATTGTCAATATGTCAATGTCAACTATCAACATTGTGTCTAGTGTCAATGTCAATACTTCTACCCCATCCACAGAACTTCTGTGACCAAGTTTTGTGCTGTGACCACAGAACTCATAATAATATTGAAAAGGGAAACATTCTCCATGAAAAATGAATAATTATATCTTATCTGTGGTTAATACGTATGCGAATTTCAAGGACAATTCAGTTTGTCTATATAATCCTTGCGTGAATTTGACTTTCTGTTTCACACTAGGTATATTCGTTTGCATCAAGGTGTAGTGTAGTGTAATTTACACCGTATTTTGAATCGAGCGTAGCTGAGTGCATTCAAACAAAGGAATGTGTCAAATTAATTTGCAAGCGAATGCTAAAATCAAGTGTAAATTACACCAGGTGTAGGAAAGTGCTACACCTCGATGCAAACGAATAAACCTACACCACATGGAATCTCTACCTACACTATATACCCTACCTCGCATGTGACAAAATATAATTCCATCCCCTTTCTCGAACGTGCATAGAAAAGAGATGGGTACCTTTTGTCGCGTCAGTTGACCATCATAAAAAATTATGATGGTCAACATGCATGCCAAACGCAGGGTTTATGAAGCACGTGCATTTATAACCAATCATATGCACCATATTGACACGAGTGCCTGAAAACTGCATGCCCATTTATAAAAAATATGCCTTTTACTTGCGTTTCTATCACAAGACACTGGAGAAATGAATTTTTCAAATTATCCTGTCGTATATTTCACTGAATCTTTTCATGTGAACTAGAACATGTCCTAATTCCGTACGTGGTAACCCTGCGTTTTTTCACGAACGCCAATACAAGTGTGATACAACGTCAATGGGTATGCGTTTCTCATGCAGGGTCAAAAATGCGGAGTGGGGACGCACGTACCTGTATCGGCCTTTATATGTTGAAGCCAGCCTTTGGAACATTCTTATTTTTCAGATACATGTTTAATTATATATATATATTGATTTTTATATAACATAGA
This sequence comes from Chrysolina haemoptera, assembly GCA_958298965.1. Lineage (NCBI taxonomy): Eukaryota > Metazoa > Arthropoda > Insecta > Coleoptera > Chrysomelidae > Chrysolina > Chrysolina haemoptera. Next base: position 5,930,320 of record OY282594.1, read on the forward strand.
TTTTGTATTAGAGAGTAACAATAATTAATTTAAATTTTTTATTTCGCTCAATAAATTCATTCAAATAATTTTGAAAATAAATTCAAAGTGTGTCCTGACATCGATACTATGTACCTAGCATTTGTTTTCTAGTTTATTTGTTGACAGTTGATTTTGTTTTTGAACTTTGCTGTTTTCTATTCGTTCTGTTTCTATTTTAATGATTCGAAATGCTTCCATATAGGTATTTTAGAGTTTAGAAATAACCCAAACATTTTTAAGAAAGAAACAGTTTTGAATTCTATAAAAATATAAGGTAAGCTGAATTTGTTAATATTTTATATTGAACACTACTGAGGGCGTGGATTTGGGAAAATGAAAACCACTATTACATATTCCAAATAATATTTTATAATTTGAATTTTTTCCGATTACCTATATTATTACGTCATATTTGGCGCTACAGGATTGCTGACTTTTCATTGGACAAGCTAAGACGCCATTTTATATGGACAATTCGTTGCCGTTGATCAGTAGTGAAAATGTTTAGTTTTTTAGTAATTTGTGTATTGAATTAATGGAAATGTTCTGCTGATACCAAAATTAACACGATAATCTTTTGATAATGTAAGTTGTATTCAATGTTGTTTTCATCAGGGACGACTTTCACCAGTTTATTGTTCTCTTCCAACAATCCACAATCAAGCAAATAACTGCAGTCTCATATTTAGGATGCACTTCACTAAAATTTTTCAGTATTCAGAGTATTCTTATAAGAAGCTACTTTATTTACTGAAATTCTTCATGAAATGATCAAAGTGTAGTTTGGGTGATTGCAATTTTTAGTTTATATTTTTAAATTTGGTGCAAATTAGTTGAAGCTTTCTCCAGGCATGCAAAATTGAGGAAGTGAATGTGGATTTTACATTCAAAGTTGCTATTATATTCAAAAATTAGGACAAAAAAATGTGGAAAGTAGGTCACTGTCTAGGGACTTTTTAGCCATTTCCCCACCAAAATTCCCAGCTGTCAATGTTTTGTTGTCAAGCTTTCCAACCTTAGCTAGATATTTTATTTCTTTAATAGTTATATGAATTGATGCAGATTTGTGATAACTTGAATTAATTATTTGCAGAAAACTTAGCTGGTTTGTCCTAAACACTGTAGTGAAACCAAGCAGTTCAATTTTTCCGAGAAAACATATGAAATAATGAGTCCTAACCTAATTGTTGTATGGTAAAAATTGTAGGTATCTTTTGAAAGTAAAAGAAATAACAAACAGCTCAATAATGTCGACGTCAAGTCAGAATAATGGAAGAAAGAGTTCAAACAGCTCTATTGTCAACACACCATCCAGTACACCCCTCACGAACATTGCCAATGGAAATTCGCAAGTTAGCACACAAAGCTCTCCCCCACCTAACAACAATGCTCCGAAGTATGGTGAGTTTTTTTTTAATAACATATAAGACTAAGACTCCTAGAAGAGCCTAATCTCATGGAGTATTTTGCTGATATCTTTGTTTTTCTGAAAGATAACATGAATCATCACATCAGTGACTCAGATATGAAAAAAATCTAGTTATATTTGTTGATGTTGTGAAGGTATATCGTTAATTTGCTCCTTCTTTGTAAGATACTGGGTTATCTGTCCAAGGTTGTACTTTTTTGTGACCTACAATAAATTATATTGAATCATGTTTGAAACATTATCAGAATGTGATTTGTCGTTTGTATAGCTCAGTAGTGATTCATTCCAAAGTCATTGCATTTTGTTATGATTCCCTTCACTCCTATTATTTTTTTCTTTTATGCCAATTTAACAAATGAAGAAGTAGCTTTTAGATATACTTGTAGATGGTTCAGTTGATTGATTGATTGAGCAAATATGATATTCATCGTTTTAATGAAAGTAAATGTGCTTGATTCTCTGACTTATATAAGTTTAATGAGTTATTTTGGGACTTACTGAGCATATGTATTAGTACCCTTTATCTATTTATGCTTTGCTATTTTTGTGGGGTAATTTTACCCAGCATGAAACATATTCAGAACGATGCTGCTATATGAAAAAATGACTAGGCACTATGTCGTCAATTCTTGGTAGTGCAAATGACTATAATAGTAATAATGATAATAATTTTTTATCTGAAGATGTGACGTTGACATGGACAGATCACAAATAAGTGCTCTAATATGATTCACATTTTTAGGTATTCAGAGTTTATTGTATAATTTGTATAGCAGTTAGGTTCTTGGAAATTGTAAAATATTCTTCTTTTGGTTTATTCAGTATTTTTAGTCTCTTATGAGGGTTTTGAAAAAGCATTGAATAATAAAAGTTGGTGATTGTTTATATAATGACACATCATAACACTACCTAATATTATATTCTAATTTATATTTACGCTGTACTCAGTTGTTGGTTGCCCTGTAGAATGTGCATTTTTCAATCAATCTCAATTTTTTTTTATTGAAATATTAAGCATGAAAAACTGTACCTTGACACTAACTTTCACAATTTTAGTTTCATTTCCAAGGCACTCTATGGTTATTTTTGTTTGTCAAAAACGGCAAAAGTTTATTAGGCAATTTTTGTTTTCAAATTTGACTACACCACTGGATTCGTAGTCGTTATAAATGAAAACTGTCAAATTTTCATTAAAAAATATTTGTTAACAACGAAGTTACAACAATTTCAATTTTGGAAACAAAGTATTTGTTTGTAATTTTTATTCAGATTATAGACATATTTGAGATCTGACAACACTGTCGTCACCAAGTAGAACACCAGTGAATTTATACAGTGAAAATCCGAAGTCAATAGCTCAATCCGTTCTACAGTTATAACTCCTGAAAATATGGTTATGTGCGGAAGAATGCACTAAGTACTGCATAACTTGAAAATGAATTTTTAATTTTCTGTTTTTCTAGAATACACTTCTCGTAACCTACACTCAAATGAATGATTTTGAAGGAATATTATTCACAAATCCATTGGCGTAGTCAGATTTTTATTACAAAACGCTTGCACCACAAATCTCTCACATTACCATATTTTCAGGAGTTATAACTGTAGAACGGATTGAGCTATTGACTTCGGATTTTCACTGTACAAATTCACTGGTGTTCTACTTGGTGATGACAGTGTTGTCAGATCTCAAATATGTCTATAATCTGAATAAAAATTACAAACAAATACTTTGTTTCCAAAATTGAAGTTGTTGTAACTTCGTTGTTAACAAATATTTTTTAATGAAAATTTGACAGTTTTCACTTATAATGACTACGAATCCAGTGGTGTAGTCAAATTTGAAAACAAAAATTGCCTAATAAACTTTTGCCGTTTTTGACAAACAAAAAAAACCATAGAGTGCCTTGGAAATGAAACTAAAATTGTGAAAGTTAGTGTCAAGATACAGTTTTTCATGCTTAATATTTCAATAAAAAAAAATTGAGATTGATTGAAAAATGCACATTCTACAGGGGTGGTTCCATTTTAAATGGGTCACACTGTATAATAACTGAAGTTTGTAAAACTTCGAAAGAATCCTTTTTTGTGACTGTGAATATTAAAACAAAAAATAATAAGTATGCACAAAAAAATTTTCATGGGTAAGATAAATTGTTGTGTTCCTATTAGTTTTGCAAAATATGTTAACCATTGCAATGTCCTAAAAGAAAAATATTCAAGTAAACCTATAAAGTATAAATCATAGGAACACTAACATAAATATATTTCTATTGAAATAATTAATAAACATCAAATTTCAATAACATTAACTTACAGTTGGGAAAAAATACATATGAAGACATATGGCAATTTGAATCAGACAGTGGTGCAGTTTTAATATGAAAGATTTTTGTAATGCTACATCAACAGTTATTTCATTAAGAAACTTCACTTACAATTTTTGGGATAATTTTGAAAATTAAAAACTGTATTTAATTAATATTTGAAGGAATATTTGATGTAAAGAAAACATTATACTATCTAGTGACAGCAAAAAATCCACATCTTACACTAATTGACTTTTCTATAAGGTCATGTCAAAAGTATGGTTTGTGTATACAGACCTAACGGACAAATGGAATACATTTCAAGCATTTAATGCAAAAATTTTGTTCAAAAACGAAAAAAATGTTTTTTCTCTTTATATCAAATATTTCTTCAACTATTAATGGACTAATTGCAGTTTTTTATACTTAAAATTATCGCAAATATCGTAAGTGAAATTTAATGACACAACTGTTGGTGTTGCATTTAAAAAATTATTTTTAATAAAAACTTGTGTAGTTATGTCACTGTCTGATTTAAATTGACATATCGCTGGAATATCTGTCTGGCTACATTCCCCAACCGAGTGAATTTTTTAACAAATCAAGCATTAGGTGTTGGGCACTCACTGCTGACACAAGATTCCCCCTAATGGCCCTAATGCTCATGAGCTGCCTCAGGTATTGGTAGGCCTACCTTCTTATAATTATATTATTATTATTACTAGAGTATTTCAAGGTCCTACTCAAAGAATAATTCAATATCCAGTAGTATGCAGGAACAAAATCTTGGTTTACAGGGACTCTGGTTCCAAATAGAATTTTCGTTGGTGGAATATCGGCCAACACGACAGAAAGTGAACTGATGGACCTCTTCAGTATTTATGGAACTGTAAAGGCAGCAAAAATAATACAGGATAGAGCTGGTGTTTCGAAGGGATATGGTTTTATAACATTCGAAAATGAAGACGATGCCAAGAGGCCACTTAAAGAAGCTGAAAATATCGTACTAAGGGAAAGGAAATTGAACATAGCACCAGCAATAAAAAAACAGGTTAGTTTTATGAGTTTTATCCGTGGAGCTACTCTCGATGGAATTGTCTCGGTATTTGGTATGTTCTGAAGTTTATTTTTTTGAAGCCATTCAGTCGAGCATTCGATGCCTCTAGTCCTCCAACGGTGGCAGCTGGAAATCCAGCCCATTTTTTTTTCCCGCCTGGAGCTGCAGTACCATATTTCCAAGGAGGTGTTGCCTATTACCCACAGCCTGCGCCTGCGGCTCCTGGAGACCCGAATGCCCAGCAACAAGTCTACCAACGTGAGTCATTCTCTCTCTCTCTCTCTCTCTCCCTCCCTCTTTCGTTAAATGGCAGTTGCTTCCAGTGAGGTGCAATTGGAATAGTAATCAATCAGATGTTTTCTATTGCTGATCTAGGTGATCATAACCAGAAAATAATACGTATTTTGCATGCCAATAAATTTGTATCTCTTGTCTAGTTTCAACCTTTGTGGACAATTTCTACTTCACTTACTATTCTTGAATCAGGTTGGGAATACGTTAAGACAATGAAGCATTCAAAAAACTTGTTTTCAGCACCTGCTGTGTACCCTACTCAAACAGGCCCTCCTCAGGCAGCCACTTACCCTTCTATGATGTTCCCGGCACAAACAATTTACATGCCACAGCAGTATCCTATGCCCATGCCGGTAAGTGTTTAGCTGAGTATTAGTTTTAAGTCATACTAATTTTTGGAGTTGATTTGTTTTTGTCAAGCTTTTGTGAAATAATGTGTGGAATACATTCTCAATGAAAATGGTCGAGTCGAAATTAATGGCACTAAGCTTTATGTGTTTGTGACTACCATATATGTAAGGAATGCTTTCTTTTCTAGATTGTTAATAAACTACTTTTTTCCTACAATCGAAATGATTTCGTTGGGTGTATGTTAATTTTTATATAGGATGATAGGTGTTACTCTTTGAAAAAATGTTATTGTCAAAATCGGTGGGTTTCATAAAATAACACAACTTGAGTCATCTGATTTTTTTTCGGTAGTTCGGTACAATGAGTGAGTGACATTTTCAGTTAAATGACAAGGTATTTTAAAGCTCATACTGCTTAATAAATTGATAGTGGGTTATTGCAGTATTAAGGGTAAAAAAAAATATTACATGAAGAATTGACAAGGAAGACCATTAATTAATAATGAAAAAAATTTTTATTATCCAATCTTCCGCAAAAAACCCTATGCAGGTAGGCCAATTAATAGAGGATTTTTTCGTAACAAATACTATGAGGAACCAACTGTGACATCACATGAATGACATTCCGTAGCTATATTCTTTTATGTTTTGGACTCGCAACTATCATATATTATTTGTTAAATAACGTGTATTTTTATTGTTTTGCTTATATAATGACACACTGCAAAAAAAAATTCAAATTGGACTTGTGCCAAAATTAATGGTCCAACACTAACCTGTAAAATTGAAAAATGGCGGAGATGTTGATTTTTTAACAAAATCTCATTTTCTTCGTATTTCAATTTTCTGCAATTCTTCCCATGGAAGCAACCAGATTGCTGTATTCGTTTTCATTTTATAAGCAAAACAAAAGAAAAAAACACTATGTATATAAATGCAACCAAATTACAAAATTAATAAATGACAATTGCAAGTCCAACTGTCATGATGAAATTTATGTATACGGTTTTTTGTTGAACTTATTTAAAAAAAATGTTTATTCTGCCTTTTACCAAAGTCATGATTGAAACATATCGACCCACCTTTTATTCAATGTTCATGTTGCATTTGGGTTTTTGTGTATAAATCCTGAGTGATTTTGTCCAGTCCAGCAACTACATATCGGATGCGGGGCTATACCCCGTTACCCAGCCGGCCTACGTATTGCTGGATGGCCTCCAGTACTGAGGGCCCTCCACGCCCCCTGTCGTCCCTCTCTTAAGGTTTTTGATAGCACAAAACTATTGCTTACATTGTTGTATTTATGTTTTGCATTAAGCAGGCTGTTCGATTATTAGTCTAATGACCACTCAATGGTCCATATCGGATAAGAATTGGTTTGGTAGCATGTTCATTATCTATGTGTTGGCATCAACGAATATTTGTCATTAGTGTCAGTTGTCATTTATGAGAATGTCAATTGTCAATCGTGTCAATTGTTAATTTGTAGTAAAGTACAGAGTTTTTGATTTTAATGAATATTGATAGTTTTACCGCAGTTTTAGTGTGTCTCCTGCCATGGAATTGACATTCTCATAAATGACAACTGACACTAATGACAAATATTCATGGATGCCAACACATAGATAATGAATATGCTACCAAATCAATTCTTATCCGATATGGTCTATTATAAGCTAATTATCAATATTTCTTTCTTATAAGAATATGTCTTAAAAAAATATATATTTATTTATGGTTTGATAATATCTAAAGTTAATACTTCACTTACTTATTATTTTTTTTCTAGAAGTAAGTTGATAAATTTGTAAATTATTGGAAAGTTTTTTGTAATGGTCACTGAAATCAAACAGTAAATTATTATTGTCACAAGTGAAATGGGACAGCCTGTATCTTGTGCATGATGCCGGTTTTTATCATTTACAGTTTTGTGATATTTGCCTTTGCATTAATGTTTTCTGGTTATTGATATTAATTGAAGTTAAGGTAAAAGTAAAGTATCCTAATATTTCACTAAAACACACCTTCAGTTCAAAATTTCACATCTAAAAGATGGATGTTTAAAACTCATATCTAAACGAACGGATTAAAAACTTTCAAAAGTGTGATATAATCAAATAATTCACAAAGTTAAAAAAAGTTAAAGAAACGAGATGTCCTGCCTTACCAGGACAGATTATTGCAATAATCCTATACAATAGGAATAATTGGGTAAAAAATCCATCAGAAAACAACTACTTTCTTGGCTAATACCACGACGAACGTTGAATTACATCTAATGAATTTCCACGCAGCAGAGTTCCTACCAGGCTTTTTCTGCAATTGCCAGTTGCATGGAAATGTTCATTGCAACATTTGGAGCACCTATAGATCGATTTCTTGGTCTTGCCCTCATCTCAGTATAGGGTAGGTCTTTGCAGAAAATAACTAATGTCTGCAACAAATGGTTCAATCACATCTCCATTTCAAGGCATCAGCTGAGACCAAAATGTGTTCCAAATGTTTCAATGGACATTTCAGAAAGCCTTGTAGGAACTTTGCAAGGAAATTTATTAGATGTAATTCAACGTTTGTCGTGGTATTAGCCAGGAAAGTAGTTGTTCTCTGATGGATTTTTTGACCCATTTACGAGCAGTCCTGGTAGAGCAGGACATCTTGTTTCTTTCATGATAAGCTCACTGTTAACAATTGCGGATTCCTTTATCTGTTTCGGTGATTTGAGAAATGGAGATGTGATTGAATCATTTGTTGCAGACAATAGTTAGACTGTCTGCATAAACCTGCCTTATACTGATGAGGGCAAAACCCAAAAATCTTTCTATAGGTGGTCCAAATGTTTCAATTAACATTTCCATGCAACTAGCAATTGCAGAGAAAGCCTTGTAGACTTTCAGAATTATGTGTGTGTATGTGAAGGGAAGTTAGCATCGGATAATACATTCGCCACAGATAGTTGTTAATAAGTATTACTATTTCAGAATTATAACTTGGATAAATGATTGTTGGTATCATCGCGAACAGATTTTTGAATCCCTGTAAAACTTTATATTTTTGAAAAATCGCACAATTTGCTGTGTTATTAGGGATAGCATTTTCCCAAATTTTTTGTTCAAGTTGGCATGGCCTGCTCCTAGATCTTCAATATTGAGTCGACGAGAATATCAATTTCTGTAAATGTTTTTAGTATGACTACAACTTCTACCAGACCAACGGAGCTCCGCCCACCGCACAGTATATGGTTGGAGGCCAGGCTGGCCCTGGAGGACCTCAGTGTGGCCCGATGCAACCTTCCAATAGTCCCCCAAGACCACCATGCTATAGCCAACAGGTAAGTGAATTCTGTTTATTTTTGTAAGTTATTATTACAGTTCTACAAAATTGAAAGAAGCACTCGCAGAAAACTTTTTTTCTGCTGTAGAGTAACAATAATAGATTCTTTTTGGAGTTGATTATTGACAACAGAAAATTAAAGATGGATTTCAGCATTGGAGAGTCATTAATGAAAACATTACTAAAAGTGACTCTGAAAGAATGAGAAAGTTTATGACGATGAATGATACAATAGATTGGGAAATTAATATCAGGGACACAATGTCAAAACTTAGCAAAATATACCACCTTAAATGTCTATGAAGATTTTTTCTTATTCCGAATATTTATAACACTTGTATATCTTTTTGAAACAGAGCCACAGTTCATTCATAAAAATGGCAAAGTGATCATAGCTACGCCAACATACTTTTTTCAAAGTTGGCAACACTTTTCCTTGAATAAATGGACTATTTACATGTACAGAATGTTTTTCGATTTTTAAGTTTCAAGTTTTTATTCATTGAAAATCATGTGCTACTTCAAAGAATTTCATTTTGGAAACGGTGTAATTTTCAGAATAACATGTTTTCTATTATTGCGGAAAAATGTATGGAGTATTCAGATGTAAAATGCTTTGGGAGTCTAAATAATATGTGCATATCAAAATTCAGAATTATTGATGGTGAAGGTCGAGAAAAGTCTCACATATGAATGAAAATACGATATAAACACTATAACAAAAGAAATTTTAATGCGGAAAATATAAATGTGGTAGATATTACCTTTTCGAGTTCCAGACAAGTGGTTGTTGTGGAATATCTAGGAAACTTCAAAGGACTACAACTATACTTTTTTTCTCAGCAACACAATAACCGCACATTTATTCAGCTATTTTCCTTATTTGCTGAAGTAATATTGAGTAATTTGAAAAAACTATAATATTTTCATTACCAATCTTTCTATTTAAACAAACGTCATATTGTAATCGTAAAACAGCATAGCGCGAGCGGATTCATGAAATGGATTCATGAGAATTTGCGAAAAATCAGCCAAGCGTGCAGCCATTGCAAGTTATATGTGGAATCGCAATAGTTTTACTCAGTGTCCTACATGAGCGGCAACAAATCGGCCGGCTCGGTTGATGTGTCTCGTTGCCTTGCTTCTTGTTTTGACAAAAAAAATAAATGTTCCCCACTGACTTATTTGGTAACAATTATTTTTATTCGGGTTAGGCAATTGAAAATACAACTTTTTCGTCTCTTGAATTTTTTTCCTATTTTGCTTACTTTTTTTTTAATGAATTTGGGGCCAAGTGATCGCCCCATTTCAAAGTCAATGTCTATACAGACATATAATTTTCTTTAATTTCGTTCATGCGTCATAAAAAAAATAATTTTCAAATTTTAACTTTTTCAAAACATAAATCGACGTGTAGTTTTCTGTTTGGAAAATAATATGGCGTCTTTAGACAGTTTTTCACATAAACGTTATTTATCATGGTATTTGTTTATGTATTTCGTTTTGAATTTGGATGCAATTTTACCCCTACAGATGCCCGCCTATAATCCAGCAGATCCCATGTTCTACAACTTACCCGTCTATGGTACCACAATGGAGGGACCACCTGTCTATGCTGAGGCCTTTGACTTGGGAACTGGTGGACCGTACACAGAGGTGTGTATCAGAAATTAGGTATCATTGAGGAATCATTTTCACATACGTACAATAATCGAATCGCGTTGTATCGTGAAAACTTGTTTTATAAGTTTTTTTTTGTGGTTATTAGGACACCTACAACAACATGGCTGATACCACCCTCACACCACAAGACATAGAATCTTCGATCGCTCCCCTGCCCCTCATACCCGCTTTACCCTCACAAAATCATCCTACTCATAACCTCAATGTTCCTCCTCCACCTATCGTTCCTACGGGCAACGAATCGAAGAACGCCAAAGTCCCATCTCTGCACCAGATGGATTCCGGCATATCACGCCCCGAAGAAGTTCCTACACCGAGAAACTCGCATACACCCGTCGTTTCTATCCTCTCTATCGATCAACAGCAGGAAAAAGACTACTCGTCGATGCAGGGCGGCAGGAGGATGAAAATCCACCCTCAACACCCGCCGAACAACTATCCGATGCAGCACGTTTACCCCGCGAACGGTTACGTCAACCATTTTCACGGTTACAACGGTCCACAGTCGCAGTACGGTATGTACAGCAACGGTTATTCTCAGAGCGGTGGCCCTCCTTATGGGGACTATCGTCGAGCGAACGGTTTCGACAATCGCATCAACAAAAACAAAAGGCGATCCTACGACAATCGAAAGTCCAACGATCACTCGAGCAGGTCGAGCTTGAGGACGGATTCTAACTCTTCGGCGAGTTGCGTGGACGAGAACAAAAACGAAGACAAATCTCACACGCGCACCTCCGTCAACACGCCCCCTCCCGCTCCATATTCGCCGATGACCCATCACCAGTTCAAAATCATCTCCAACAGCAACACGAGAAACTACCAGAACTCATTTCGATATAACAATAACAATAATAATAACAACTACACTAAGATGACGTACGTTGATCGATCGAAAACGAACGAACCAGCCATAAGAAACAAAAGCAGCAACAATTCCTCTAGTAGTAATAGCACCCTTTCTTGCCCGAATTCCCCACAATCCTCCTCCGTTTCCCAGGTGCACATGTCCGCTACGCAGACCTTCATACCGCAAGCGAGGCGCAACAAGAGGTCGCTCAGACGGTCCGGCACAGGGGGCCTGAACGAAATCGGGGCCGGCGACGCTCCCCTGCCCGCCGAGGTCGGCGGGGAGGTGTGCAAGAAGCTGGAGACCCTCAAGTTGTAGAAGGTGGGCGAAAGTCATTATTTTGTATATTTTTTTTCTATTTATTTAAGACTGTACAATAACTGTAAAATATTATAAATTTAATGTAAACCTACGAGAGGGATGTCTAATATATATATTTATTAAACTTATTGAAGAATGAGGAAAAGTGACGGTTTCGATATGTTTGAGGAAGGCTTTTTCGTTGGTGACATGTGAAAGTTGAAAACGTCATTATCAGGTCGAACGGTTGGATGGTTGATGGAATATGCAGCTTTGTTGAAATCATGTCTAGGATGAATGGCACTCTCTATTTTTGGACTTTACAACTCCTCTCCCCCATTGGATGTTTCACCCGGCAAGATAAATGCATATGGCATTAATGGTACTGTCCGCTGAAAGTGGTTCATATTACTACTACAGAAAATGTCTGCATCATATCAGATTTTTTTTATTAATATTGCAAATTTTTAGTTTATGAACAGTTTGTGTTTTGAAAAATTCCTTCATGTGAAATAGAGGTTTTTCAGAATCTATTTAAAAAAATTCAGTAGTCCAAACTTCCCAACTGAATGTCTGACTATCAGACATAAATGGACGCTGGTTAGAGAATTGAAATGATCTTTCATATTGGCTTTAATCTACTTGAATAGAATGATGCATTTATCTTGCTGATGCATCAAAAATTATCAGGGAGGAGGTCATTTGAAGTTTCTGCTAATGATGTATTATTATCATTATATGATTTTGTTTCTCCTCATGTATAACTCTTAATTTGTTACTATAATAAGAACTGTAGCTCATGAAGTTTTGAATTCATCGACAAAACTGCAAAACCTCTTCCTATATGAATATGTATTTTCACAAAGGAAGACAGTTTCAAAGATCGCCGTAATGGAGTTTTTACATACTCAAAGTTGACATGATTTCTACAAGGTGAAATAAGTCCACAAGAAGGTTGTTTTTTTGTGAGGTGATTTCATTGACAATTGAGTATTGTATTCTTGGTATGTCAAAGGGTTACTTAGAACCAAAAAGATTTGGTTTACTTTTTCTAAACAAAATATGCCTTCTAGATGTAGACAAAAAATAACGAAAAGACAGTTTTTTACAAATAGCGCTGTTTACATAAGGTACACAAGCGTTTGTTGTGTTCCAAATAACTGAAAATTTTCAGTTGTAATAAAAACTTTGCTGTGAACGAAAAAACCTTACAATGTTTGAGAATGTGACTGCAAGTTCTCTGTATGTATCTTGCAGTTGCAAACTAATATGTCACGGGTAAGTCGTATCTTTGTGGGTACAGTGAAGTTTTACGAAAAAATTTTGAACTGATCAACATATTTAGCTCTTACCAGCCATTTTTTTTTTAATTGTTCAAAATCAAATTTTAAGTCGATGACAATATTACGTTGAAGTGAAACACAGTGAGATGCCATTTGTAGAGGACTTTTAGTACACTAGATACAAAATAGATTTGTTTTAGAAGAACATTTTTTGTGCCCTAAGGTGCGCTACTTAGAACAAATCGATGCAAAATATAAGTATGTTATTTAATGTTTAAGACTATGCGATCTTGCATAATCCTCATCTCTATATTTTTGTCTATTGAAATGTTATTAATTTGTGATCATTGATTTATTTTTGTTGTTAGGTTACGTTTGATAAATTGGTAGTTTGCCTTCGATATTGATTATTCTGCTTTTTTTTTATGCAAGTCTTTACCACTCTCAAATATCTCATTGAAACTGAAATTGAATATTATTTAAATAATTTGAAAAGACGAACAACTAATCTAGATATTTTGTTAGTTTGTATGATACAGAAAAATAGGTTTGCAGCCATTCCTTGCATTCTCTTTCTTAAAAAAAAGTATCCAACTGTTTCATGATAGGGAGAATCGAGGATGCTTGGCAGCAATTTTTCTATTTTCAGTTGATTAAATTTTGGTCGACAATTTCATTTTGATCTCAATACTTTAAATATTCACTCTGTATAAATAAATTATGATGCCATCAAGAAGATTCATGTGAAAAACGTCGAGTTATTCTATATTTTGTAAGCTTACAAATATCTGTTAAATCATTCTAATTGAAATAACCACAATATTTCGAACATAATACAAATTTAAAAAAAGTTGCTGAAACATGTTTTAAAATATATTGATTTCTTATATATTTTAGTACCACTACACAAAACAATTGCTGTTTAGATATATCTTCCTGGACTTCATTGTAGTTAAGGCAATGTCTTGTATAGATATGCATCATCCATAATGCCTGTTTTCACCCCTTCATTGTTTTCATTTTGTTTTCTTTACCATAAGTCTTCTTTATGACAGCTTCCAGCTTGACCTCTACGTTTTATGTTTGTACTTAAATATACGACCCTTTTATTCAAACAGTTGAGAATAACAATCCCTAACTGTCCTGAATAAACATTTTGACTTTCTTTTTTTCAACAGACAATGATACTGTAGACAGACAATCTCATTTTTGGAATAGAAAAATCACTCGTACTGTAGAGCTTAGTTTGTTGATATCTTTAGTTGAGTTGCTATTTCAAGGAGGTATTATTTGTTGTAAAGCAAAAGCAGATAAAATTGTTGTAGAGTCTTCATAGACTATAAAATTAAATTTGAAGTGAGACCTTTGCTCAAAAAACATTTGGCTCTCTAATTTTTGAAAGTTTTGAGATCCGTAATGAATGCGCAGTTATTTAGACATCTTAGATATTGCGACTGTTGTCTTCTGAATGAATTATCTTCGAAGGGATATTTTGGTCACATGTTTTGAAAGGGCCTTGAGTAGCAATGGATTTTTTCAATTTTTAGGCTGTGACAATTAAAAATATTTATTGATGTTTTTGTAGTTTTTATACTGATTGAAAATTACTTGAAAAATAATTTTTCAATTCGAGTTTTGCAGATTGTCAAGAAATTGTTTTCTTGGTAATTTTTCCAAATAAGTCAATCAAAACGTCGATTTACAAACTTGAAATTGTTAAGATGTTCCAAAGAGCCTAAACATTTCTCGATTAGTAGAAAAAAGATTTTCTATGATTTTGAATAGGTTCATTGAAGAATATAAAATATTTTTTTCCAAAGATTAAATTCTTAGGTAAGTTCTAGATATAGCGTGTAAAATATATATACATATTCTATATATACAGAAACTTAGATTTTTAAGGGATAGTAACTTATTAACTAGTTTGTAAGATGAGTATGATTAGGTCCGTATGTCATTTAAGATAAATATTTGGCCAAAATATTATATAAATGTATATTTTGGAAAGTGCAAATTATTATTTGTTGAATCTTTTGCAATTACTTCAGTCAAGAAAATAAAGAACTTTGAAATTATTTTTATTTTATTTGAAGAATATGTACATTGTACCTGCGTGTTATTGAATAATGTAAATATTTTGTTGAATATGCAGGGTAAATGTAAATACACCAGTGCTTATACAGGAAACTTTTTGCAGCTTCATATTTTATTGAGTGTTTCCATTGTTTCTGTGAATATTCTCTTCAAAAACTGAATTTTCTCGAAGTAATGGAACCATACTGTAGATTGATGCGAGTGAAAAACAAATATTGTCTCAGGTCAACCTGGAAATGTTCATGGGTATTTTGACATTTGATATTGCAAACTGGATTTTACAGATTTTTTTTGCCAGAATTATTTATGATAGTAAAAATTTAAATTAAAATGTTTCCAGTCGACCAAGAAATAATATTTTGCTTCATATAGTGCTTGACACTTCAATCAAGAATCTGTGAAGATCTTGAGTTTACTTGATCTTCCAATATCTCATTACTGATACAGATGCATTATTTCTATTACCACATCCTGTATAACATATTATAGGTGTATATTTATCAGACCCTGTATACATGAAATTGTTGTCTATAAAAGTTTTATCCCACTGTACTATATTTTTTTCGATGAATTGTGAGAAATTTGCACGTTATTGATGTTGGCCAATATAAAATTAGTGTATGAATAATAATAGTTGTAGCATGCACCTTAAGTGAAATCTTGACATGATAAGGTCCTGCTCCTTTTATTTGAAATGTGCTCGGTGAATCTTCTGCTGACTTTTCTTTTTGGGTAATGATACAGTATCTAGAACCATCATATTACTCGAGGGCTTGTGAACTGGACATTCATTATTGATATTGGCAATAATGTCAAGTGAAACTGCTCATATCTTTAATTTATAGTTCAACAAAGATGTATCTGCATTTTTGGATTTTGTGGAAATCAAATAAATTATTTATTAATTTTACATGATCATGGACAATTTTTTAACTTATTTGATCATGTTTTCATGAGATATTTATTATTATTTATTATATTGACAATGTATTTGTTATTTTGAACACCAATAAATAAATAAATAAATAAATTCAGAGACCCATTTGGAATAGAATTATTGCTAAAATGCATTTATATAAAATGTATATACCAACAGAGTGTTCGTCAGTATAATAGATTGAAATTATTAATTTCTAAAAAAAGGACACCAAAATGGGACCAATTTGGCAGAGTACCCTTCTCAAGTTCACTTTCAAAAAATGTATTTGTTTATTTATCAATCAATGAAAATAGTTTGACAATGATAAGCAGACGCACTTTGTAAAAATACTATTATAACATACAATACAATATCGTGAATATGTATCTATCAATTATGCAAATTCTACAATTCTGCGTAAAAAGTTACGGGGGTGTTTCTATGAGAAGTGAGATGGTGTAATAAATACTAATGAATAATTAATCTGAGAAATTGATTCAGTTCAAATTAAGAAGTGTGGCATTTGAAATTCTCCAGGACAACTTACCCTTCAATATAGTAAAACATGTTTATGTATAATAATAAAACTTTCTCATGTGAGTGCGGTTTGACACGAGTATCCAATATAGTTAGTAGTTTACCTAACAAGTGCGGAAAGTGATACTTTTCCACACGCGATTGCAGATGGCCGAACGATGCGTCAAAAAGTCACCGAGTACATTCCAAGTTCTTCTGATGGGAGCAATAAGTATGTGTCAATTTTTGGCTTTGTATAATGTCTGAAGGAAGAAATATAAATAGCTTAATAAGAGAATTATTATAACAAGCTCTATAAGGTTGTGTCGAGTACTTGTAGATATAGCGTATAAAAATCATAGATATTAGATATAAAGGACATATATACGAATGTTTTGGTCAATTACATTTTGAACTGGTTGACATACAGAATGTGTGGATTGCTATTATGTCATGTTGGCATGGGTGGTATATTCGTGTTTTCGCATATTTCGAAAGAGAATGCAAATTGAACGATTGAAAAAAGATTGGTTCAACAATACACGTCCTCCTTATACGAAATGTTTTATCTCGCAGTATTTTTCATTCATACAGTTTGTTAAAAAGCCCCCTTCTATAGATTTACGAAAAGAATACCTGGACAAGTGTAAATGAATTATTATAATTTGAGAATTGTGAACTCTTGGCATATATATTGTTATGACATACTGATAGGTAATTTTTACAAGTAATGGAAATAATCCACTTAAAATAATATAATAGTAACAAGCGTATGACGATGGTTATTATCCACAAAGGTGAAATTGCACGCGAGCCTCAGGCGAGCGTTGTAGCATCTGAGTGGTTAATAGCCATTATACGCGTGTGGAATTCTATACTTTATCCACACCTCTATATGAGTTTTTTCAAAAAATACCAAAGATATTTCGAATGAACAATATTTTTTAAGAATAGAATATGCCCACAATGATGATAATGATGACTTGCATTTTTTTGCCAGTTCAACAAAAGACACTAGGATTCAACTCACAGAAAATAACGAATATTTTTTGCGCCAGTTGTCAATCCATAAAACTTTCGTACACCGCATCATAATTCATATTTACCTTTTGACTTGTTAGATAGAAGATGTTCTGTAGCGCTAGCCGCTAATTTTGCAGAGATAAGAATGATAAACACTTAATAATTCGCAAACCATCTGACAGTATACCTACAAATACAATGTGACAGGTAAATTTAAAAATTGTCAAATTTATAGTGATTACTTGATAAAAATCATATATTCTATAGATATATTAAGCGATAGTTTTGGATAAAACACTTTTGTCTATTTCTCTGAACAGTCTTATATTTCATAAGATTATAAAGTGACCAACATTTTCCACAAAATAAACAAGTCATCGATCATGAACAAGCACGAACAATTTACTAATTTTATCAAATAATGGAAATCACTTACATCCAATATAACTTGCAGTTTGAAGTATAATGACCAATTATTAAACAATTAGCACTTTAGAAATGACGTGTTAAACAATTCTCAAGTTATAATAATTGTTATTGCTTTGAAAACGCTTCGTATAAGAGGGACACTGCATTAGTGGAATAAAATCATTTGGTCTGTATCATCTAGAAGAGGTGATTCCCCGAGTCGGTTTGAGAAGAGCCAAAATTTTGTGATAGAAGACTGAAAGTATGTTTCAAACCTGAATTTGCTGTCTCCAAAATTTGAAACATATTTTGCTCTGACTAAAGTGTGTTCAATTTTTTAGAGGTATTCTTTAGAGCCGTCAATCCGGAGCTTCATTTTAGGAAGAAAGGTAACCCTCTCTTGAATCATAATTTGCCATTTGAAAGGTTATCACAAGCGAACATTGATAAATATGCTGTATTAAATCGGTATTTTAGGACCGAAAATGTACCTAAAAAGTACATTTTTCACAAGGATCGAGCCAATTTTCACGTTGAAACGTTTTGCGTTTTGATTGTGGAAAGCTATCTTTGCCCCATAAAAAGTGAGAAAATATTAAAACAATACTTTAGTGATATTAAGGCTATGTACAAAGTATATCTCAGATAATAAATATTCGTAAGATATGCGTTTATTATTTTTCCTGTTGAAAACATCCCTTTTACTCGAGACTTTTCATTTGTCAAGAAAAAAATCTGAATTCTTAAATCTGAAAATCTACCTCTTACCAAGTAGCCTTTGACGCTTTCAGACCTCAACGCAAATATGACGTTTTTCGGGGAATATCATGTGTTACAGTATTTTTCGCTCTAGAGCGAAAAAATTAAAAAATCGCTTGATGAAACTAATTCAAATAGATGACACGAAAAAAATTGTTTGGAGGAGGAACGTAACGTGATACTTACAGCGTTTTTTGCACGATTCTAGCATCTTTTTTATTGATTGAAACATTAATTTCCAGCTAATAACTGACAAGTCAAAACGGCCTAGCAACCAGTAAACAAAACTTACCGTTTTGACAACAGTTACCATAAGTAATCAAGAAAACTGGATCGTGCAAAAAAGCCTCACTTATGTTAATGTCGTGAAGTTTTCAACTTATACAAAAAAACAATTATTGATTTATATATGAAATTATCTTCTAAATTTTCATGTTCATATTTATTATTCTTCCCATGTATATGTAATGCAGAAGTGCCCTACCATAGCGTTCGGGAAATGTTACTCAAATTAAAGCATAAACTAAAACTCTTTCACTATTTTATTGGATGAATAATAATAGATACATTTTAAAGCTGTGGCTATCCCTCTGACGGAACTTAATTCAAATTATATAAGCTATATTAATCAAGGAATAAATAAATAAATAAATAAATACTTAACTTAATCTAAACATAACATTAACATATATGTAAATTATCAAGGAATACATATTTATATATATTATATATTTAATCTCATATCACTCTTCTTTTGTCCACCAAAAATCTAATTGACGGGCAATCAATTGAGATAGCAACACTTGTCTATGGAATTTTCAAAGTTATCACATCAAATATATATTTTAACGCACTACTGATGTAGCTGGTCAAGTTATCACTGGTAACAAGTAGTCTTGAACTTTTTTCTCCCTGCAAAAAAAAAGTTAATAGTTTTTAGATGGTGTCAATTGAGTTTATCTCAGATAGATAATAATAGTCGAGTTTGTTTGTGGACTACCACCTCACTTTATTTCAATAAACCTTGCGGAGTTTGGATTATAGAAAATGTATTGTTTTCGAAATTATATATTGCTATAATTTTTTGAAGTACTTCTTAGGTACTCTTAAGAATCACTCAACAAACTTTGTAAAAAATTCATTTATGTTTTGGTCAGAGGAGGAAGAGGGTAAGTAGTTTTTATTGGTTTGTTTAGATTGTGGAATATGTCACTAGATATTTAATTTACATACATTGAACGTGACCAAAGCATGTTAAAATATGTTAAAGTAAATACTTTATTTGTCTTGAGTTCATATAAGAAAAAAAATCTATATACGCAGAGAACTGAAAACAGCATCATTCTGAAAATTTGTAGAAATGATGAAGAAAACATTGACAATCCACCAAAATATTTTTGTTATTGGGGCATTTCCGGTTTCTTCAAGAGTGACGTCATACGTGTTATATTCAAAGGGACACCCTATATTTCATAAAAAAATTGATTCCTCTCATGATTCGGAATCAAATTCATGTATCATAGATGAGTATTCAATTTATTTTTCGTGGATTCATCAGTTCAAACTGTCAGAAAAACTACTTTGTGCACACTAAAAAATCGTTCTAAAATATAAAAAAAATCACATTCTTCAATTTGAATGGAGAATGTTCCCCTTTTTAACATGAATACCTCCCAAGAGGTTATCTTGAACGATGGAAAATAGCGACTAAAGTTTTGCATTTCAGTCGCAGATGATTCCACAACTGATTTTATGATTTTTATGTTCATATTTTGAAATAAATAGGAAATATACTAATCATATCTTGAAAAATGCATGCATTAAAAAAAAACTTTGCAAACATCTGTCATTACCGAAGTCGAATATGCGAGAAGTTGCCTAAAACAGCAATAGAAGGCAAGGCACTAAAATTGCCAAAGATGACATTCTCGAAGAAAAAACCAAGATAGCAACTGAAGTTGTGCGGGAGTGGGTATAACATAATCATCAATAGGAGCATAAGAATCAGCATAATTTAAAAAAATCCAAAAAGCCATTGTGCCAGTTACCTTTACGTAGATTTTTCATAAAAGAATGTTGACGATCGTTATGACAGTCATTTTAATAATGTCTTCATTGGAAATTGAATATTTACCTCCGTCTCCCTTTGTAACGTTAAATTTTATCGTAGTCTGAGGTCAATGGTCGGATTTCCGTGAGATCTGAAATCAATACAAAAATATATGCAGAAAATATATTGAAAGACATGTAATTATACAGCAGAATATCTTTAACTACGATATATACAACAATAGCTAGCAACTTTCATAATGAAACAAACTAGTGAAAGTCAACAAGTTTTTTATAAACGTTAACATGGATTTTCATCAATTATCGGCTACATCGGCATCAATTCAAAAAATATCGCCCAAATTACACTCAGTGGCCTACCTCAATTCGAAAATGTTTCTATTTACTGGAGGAATTTTCTGACTTGTGTCACAAAAAAAAATTACTAATATTTTATTGACATTTCCCCTTGAATAGTGAACCTATAAGTCAACTCACAAATTATATTCCGATTGCTGTTCGTATCGTGTATTATTAAGTGAAATTCTTTGAATTCAATGCAGTCAACTCATTTCATCCCAAGAAACTGCAAATAATTTTGCCATCATATGTTTCTTGGTAAATCTTATTGAGAAAATTCTGAGAAAGGTTCTGTCGTATCATCTTAAAAACAAAACAATAACGTCAGTTTAGGTAGGTAGTGAAATACAAATATTCAGACGACCCACCTTTCTGTTACTCGAGGATTAGAATTATCAGGTACTTGTGATATGTCAGCAGGTACAGGTAAGCTGGCTACTACATCTTTCACCAGAGGAATCATAAAAGTAATATGCAGATGAAGTGGTTTCTGGAGAAGATATTGTTGAATATAATAAAATAGAATAGGTATGAAAGTTTGATTATGTTGAATGATACAGTGACTAAGTATACCTATTTTATTTATTTATCCAGTTCCCTTCCTGTTGTTTTGAAAAACAAGACTCATACATAGGATATAGCGGCTTATAAGTACTTATTTTTACAGCTTTTGGAAATCTGTCAATTATATGAATGGAATCGGTATTCATGTCACTTTCTCAGTGGACCCCATATATTTTTTTTATTGTTAATCCACATGGCGTAAATACCTTTGGAACCAATCATATTACCACTGTATTCAGTTAAATTAGGAATAAAATATATTTTAGTTATGGACGAATGAATATGTTTAAAACTTTTTAAGTCAAAATGAGAGGTACTTCATCAGAAAGTGTAGAAATTTCACGGATTAAGTCCCTTGTCACACTTTCACTCTTTCATGATTATTTGTATGCCTATTTTCAGGGGTAATATAATAAGTGGTATGATTATTACCGATAATTTTTTGGAATATTAATGAATTGCAATCCCAAAGCTGAAAATACAACGAGTCCGCAGGACGAGTTGTATTTTCTTGCATTGGGATTGCCAATGAATTGATATTCCAAAAAATTATAGGTTTTTAATCATACCACGAATTATATTTAGGACGACAATATATCGATTTGAAATAAAGAAAAATCGTGTCACCTGGTAATTGATGCTTTACTTCTAGCCGTATTCAACGGAATACTCTTTTCCACGGCCTCATCTTTGATACCAATGGACATTTGTCCCCAACGATCGCTCATATTGATAAATAAAGATAACTAGTCAAAACACATAAATTTGACGTTTCTAATTTAAATCATTATTTTCACTTGACAGATAGTAAAACAAAAACTAAGCAGTTTTATCACCGTGAAAATACAGCGACAAGCTATATTTTCACTGTAGTTCCGATTCTATTGGCTGAATTTCAAAATTTGAAATCCACTGATTGGTTGTTAAGCAAGGAAATATATTGTCATGGCTATTTGTTTGAGAAAGGACCCCGTACGAAACCATATAGGAAATAGGCTCGTCAACTTGGCTGGAATTTTATTATCTTATAGTCGGATGGGTCGTTAGAATATTGTGAGTTTAAATGTTTCCGATATATAAAAAAAACTGTTTTGTTAGTAAAAACAGGAAAAAAATGTCTTTATTGGAAATCGTTAATATGTCCAATCATAATCTTATAAAAAATGATAGTAAAGAAGGGAATGCTTTTGATAAGGAAATTTAGGCTATTCATAAAAAAAAAATTAAATTCTTTCAAATGCTTAGAAAAGAGTAAGGAACCTAGTGGAACATTTTAATTTTTTTCAATCTAGAATTAATTCAATAACTAATTGTCAGAACTGACATTTTCCATTTATTGTACATTGAAACCCAGGATAAATACATACGCTTTGTTGCCAAAATGTCTATTTTATCATTTTTTGCATTCACAAAGTCTGCTCTAAAAGAATTAATTTGAATATGTTCTGGAATGGTTTAAATTTTGGGAAAATGTTTCTTTTTTATAGACCTAAAAGTGTTCAAAATCTTATGACCTGGAGCAGGCCCATAAAAGCATACCCTCCTTTAGGTGTATACAGAGAAGTTAAAAACGTTTTTCGGGATTTTTTTTCTAGCATACTGTTCCAGGATCGACAAGTTATATTTTGGTAGGACATTATAGTCTCATAATTTTCTAGGCGAAAAACGAGTTTTCATGGAACTCACAAAAGCAATCTTTATCCAATCGAAATGAATTTGGTATCAAAAGAAAAATAAAACGTTGACTAAATCCCCTTCCCCATTGCATTGCAAACGATAGCGTAGCAACGAATATACTTCCGAGAATTCAGTTCAAGTGGAAGTTCTTGATGCTTCCAATACATTAAATAGGGAAGGCGATTCATTGAAGTGGAGTAGGCAGATAGATTACTGTATCGTGTTTGACTTGTATAAGAGTGTAAATGGACTGGTAAGAAAACTCGCGGAAGAGACTGTCAGACAGTGCCTCTCATATTAACTTACCTACCCTATCCGTATCCAGTGGTGATCTCGGTCACGTGGTATCACTTCTTGATTATTTCCTATTCTTGTTCACACTCGTTGAGGGGAAAACCCGACTCTGAGAGAATTGAAGTCCCTCCTGTAGGAGCAAGCGCAGGCAGATGGCAGTTGAAACGTGTCTTGTACGATAACGCCTTCTTCAGTGAACGACAATAAGCGCCTGAAAATGTACTTCTGCTCGCAGCTGGTGAGGAATCCGTTCGGATGTACTACCACGTCGCAGGGTTTTCCTTCTCTGCAATTGAAAGAAATACTTCTTATAATAGCGAAAACAACACAAACCCGTTTTCAAGCAAGTCAATAGCGAACAAACAAGAGATATGCAGAGAATAGAAAATCTGTCAGAAAAGGGAAGTGTGAGAAAAACCTCAGGCAGAGAAAGTGTGGTGGATACACAAAACAGAAGTTTTGGGAAGCCAGAGCCAATGGTCCTCGAAAATGTTCTAGAAAAGATCGAAGGGTTTGAGTTGGCCGTCTTTAATATGACAAAGAGAAAGGAGGAAAAAACAACTAGAGAAATGTCCCGAAAAATCAGTTCTATATGTCGGAATCTGAAACAATAAGTAGGAGGAATGAGTGCAGAGAGGTACTCACCAGAAGACGCTCAAAGAACAAAAGATTAAACTCTCAAGAGCGTAGACAGAGAAGAGCATGGAACAAAATCTAATCTAAGATCGACGAAGAGATGAACGCGTATAACAAGCATCTAAAGGGCCCCACGTTGGGCGCCAGATGTAAAGGACCCGTTTGTATCTCAGGGCTTGTTGTGGGGTTTTGAAACCTGGTTTTCGGAAATCAGAGACTAGGCTTCCAAAAAAAAGTGATTTATTGTGTATTTGTACGGCGTTTGTCAGTTTGATGCCACGAAAATGCCAAACTACCTAAAATAAATTCAGTAATTGAATAATTTGTTAAGTTACAATTAAGAAAAAAGTCTCACCTACCTAAAATAAATGCATGCACAGACCACACTATAATTCATTTATTATTTGAAGTCTTTCGAACCAACAGCACTCACAGTGCAGAGGAAAGAAACATCACCTTTTTTTTATACAAAGTTGTAAAAACCGCCAACCAAATTTGTCCAGCGCTATATGATGAAAAAGTTTCGATGACAAACATACAAAACGCTTCATAAAACCGAAGTCGACCGGCTAAAAGAAGAAGAAAAATCACGAGATCTCTCAACCGAAGCCAGAGAGGAAAAGTGGACTTTCCCTCTCTCTCACAAGGACACACGAATGAAGATGACGGTTTTATAACGAACGGAACCTGTTTGGACACCAGTTTCACCAGACGGCGATAGCAGTGATAAACAAACACCTGAAGCACAGAGGAATACAGAACCACCTAAAAGATCCAAAAGGCTATCGTCGATCGTTATAGAGAGAGATTTTCCAGAAAATATACAACACTACCATATTTAATTTTCACATTTTTGTAAATAACGAAATTAATTGACGGAATCTCCATATCACGCAGTTTATGGAAAGTTCGCCTCTTAGTGGAAACATTGAAAATGCTTACCTTCTGCACAATTCGGTCTGCACACCCTGCACATACCCTTCGTCTTTCTCATTGACGATGAATTTCCACGTATTGCTTTTGTTTTTCCCGATTTTCGGAAATATCGTAGCTTTTGTCGAAGCGCATACAAATCGTACATTGTTGCCGTCCCTAGTACCGACATCTTCGGGCACTTCGTCCACTCCAAAGAATTCTTTGTTCACCCTGTTTTTCTTCAGGATGTCTTTGAGTAGTTTCTTAGGGTACGGTTCGAAATTTTCGCAGAAGGTGGTCCCTGCTGCGCAAGGAGGAGGACCTTCAATCTTCGGGAGGTGAATGGTTGGTTCTTCATCATCATCGGATTCGGGGAAGAAGAAATTTTGCCGAGGTCCTGGAAACAAATTATGATTGAACGAATCGTCATCGAACATATTGTTACGGAAAAAAATATTTTGCCAAGAATTTTTTTTTCTTCAAGCATATTTTGATTGATACGACAATTCATTTCGCTTGAAAAAATACTTGAGTTTAGACTCGAATCTAAACAGATTCGATTGGCGTTTCATTTCACAGTGCAGTACATCAAAATATGTTTCCATTTGAAAATTGCTCAACAGCATTATATGTATAAGAAAATATAGATGGATCCTTTAGATAACGAAACTGAATGGTATTTTTGGTAAAATTGAAGTTGGTGAAAAATATTTTCGTCTATTGAAATGAAGCGTATATCCCATTAAAGTAGGACTTTTTTGTAAGAGCATAAAGTTTCAACAAACACGCGAGTGCAAAATAGTTATTTATGATACAAGTGTTAAAAGTGGCATTTTATTTTGTGAGTGGGGAATATTGCGAAACGAGCGTTAGCGAGTGGAGCAACCCCACGAGCAAAATAAAATCACTTTTAACAAATGTATCATACAAAATTTTTTGTTCAACAGTTACTGCTAGTAAGAAAAAAACAAAAAAAAAATAAGATCCATAAGGATTCGAACACACGATCTTTGGATTACAAGGCTGACTGACAGATACTTCAAATATAATAAACCCCAACGCACTTTATTTATGAATGTCATTATTTGTCAGTGATGAAGGACATTCTACAGTTGGACTAAATACTACTTCGTTTGTAACTTCAAAAGGAATTAGTATTATCAATTGCGCAAACGACCAAATACATGTGTGAACTTTTATAAACGATTCCTCTTGAGTAGGTGTTCTGATTATAATATCTGATTGAAGTGTTTCTATTAGAGAGATCTATATTACTGAGTATCCATCATCTCATCTGTCATTTTACTTTTAACACTAGTGTTAAAAGTACTTTTAACACTAGTGTTAAAAGTGATTTTGTGAAAACGTCAGTTTTTAGTTCATGTGTCAATGAATTAAAAACGTCATTTTTAATGTCAGTTGTACAAAAAACCCTTTACGAAAGTGTACCATACAAAGTTTATTACTTATATTGCCAAATTGTAACAATTTTATCATTAATTTGAATGTTTTATGTTATGAATTGTATTTTCCAAAATACATAAATGTATGGAGAGTTTGTAAAAATGTTTACGCAGTTTATTATTTTACGCACAAGTGGCACTTGTGCGAAAAAGTATTACTTTACCACTGTCAACAGTGCGCAAAGACTAAGTTAACGCACTGTCGTGGAAAAAATGTATTTCCCTGAAGGTTTTGAAGTAATTGATGACAAACACTTGCTACAAAACATTTGCATGCACTTTTATTTTCTGATCTACCAGAACTAAATGATTTAGAAATATTGTTGTACAAATACTTCCAGTTTGAAACGCATGTCGAAATAAATCAGATAATATTAAAAAAACACTAAGATATACTCACTTCTAATGGTATTGCTTAATGAGATATCCTCATTTGTTTCTGGAATGGTACCAATTGAAAAAGGTTTCGATTTCAATGGATGGACCTAGAAATAAATAGTTATTTATGCAACAAGTGCAAAAAGTAGGTGCCATCAGGCCGAGTTGGACAATTTCACGTCGAGTGCAATAAACTCTTTTTGCACGAGTTTCATACAATATTTTTTCTACGTTCATGCAAAAACCAGAAAATGTTTCATTTAGGTGGCACTAAACTAAGGAAGACATTGATTGTTTGAATCTATCTGCTAAAAGTAATTCAAAAACATTTTGTGTAATTCAGATGATATTCGAAGGAAATAATTTTATTTTCAACAAATTGTATTTTCTAGTAATTTCATAGTCCATTATATAATGAATATGATGAAACATGCAACTATTTAAAACGTAATACAATCTCACAGAAAATGGGCTAAATTTGGCGTCGATTTGAAAGTTTATGTGTCATGATGACAGAACGCTATAGTAGAATGACAGATGAGTGCAATAAAGAGACAGTTTTTCCATCAAATATAGTTCAATAAAGTTTTGTTTTTTGCATAAACGTAGAAAAAACAAATTTCCTCATTCAGTAGTGTCTGTGTCTGTATAGAGTGGTACGCATTATTCAAATTAAGAGGATAATGAATAATGACATTATAGGATGACATAGTTGACAGCATTGCCAATATGTGCCATATTTCCTGGTTAACGGAAAAAACAATTTTTACAGTAGTTTAGTGACTTTTTTGATTTGCTCTTGCTGATGATCGAATCAAGAACTATTGACAGTAAGCAGTCAAACCATCAATGGGATGGATATAAAATCTTACATATTGTAGGGTGCTTTATTTGAAAAATTAAGGTAAATAGTTAGAATTTCGTTAGAGAATATGTTATGGACTAGCAATACTCTTAAATTACATAATAAATTCTTAGTAATAATAGGTAAAAAATAGTCACTGCTGAAGATAGCTTTTATAGGGCCGTATTATATGAAATCAAAATATTCTGAAAATTCCTATTGGTCCAAGAGATATTAAACTTTTTGATTTTTGTTCATAAAATCTGTTGTGGAGTCATTTGCGGCTGAAAGACAAACCTTAGTCAGTATTTTCCATCGTTCAAGATAACCTCCTTGGGATGTGTTCATGTTGAACGATGGAAAATAGCGACTAAAGTTTGTCTTTCAGCCGCAGATAATAATAATAATGGGTCTTATTTTTTACAAAAATTGGTTACAGTAGACGCTTATTCATCATTCGAGACATCCAGTAATTCGTTTCATTTTTTTGTGGACTCAATAGCCGGCCACACACATAATTAAAGGTTGATCCGCCAGTTTGACCCGCAACAGATAAGATGACCGTTGTGGAAGTTCTGTTAGTGAGGAATCACACTGATCGACCAAGACCGACCGTCCGCGACCGTCCACCTACGACCAAAAGTAGAAGTAGATCAATGAAAACTAAGTTACACTGATCGACCATCAACGACCGACCACTAGAATAATTTTGTAAATCTGACATTAATTTGACATTTGAAAGGTTATGTGAATTGTCTGTTCATTTATTGAACATGAATTTTAATTCATAATATCAATAGTTTTGCAATTCCTAACAGACATTTTATTTTTCCGGTAGGAAATATACCTATTTAAATGAGTTTTTGTACAACTGACATTAAAAATGACGTTTTTAATTCATTGACACATGAACTAAAAACTGACGTTTTCACAAAATCACTTTTAACACTAGTGTTAAAAGTACTTTCAACACTAGTGTTAAAAGTAAAATGACAGATGAGATGATGGATACTCAGTAATATAGATCTCTCTAATAGAAACACTTCAATCAGATATTATAATCAGAACACCTACTCAAGACGAATCGTTTATAAAAGTTCACACATGTATTTGGTCGTTTGCGCAATTGATAATACTAATTCCTTTTGAAGTTACAAACGAAGTAGTATTTAGTCCAACTGTAGAATGTCCTTCATCACTGACAAATAATGACATTCATAAATAAAGTGCGTTGGGGTTTATTATATTTGAAGTATCTGTCAGTCAGCCTTGTAATCCAAAGATCGTGTGTTCGAATCCTTATGGATCTTATTTTTTTTTGTTTTTTTCTTACTAGCAGTAACTGTTGAACAAAAAATTTTGTATGATACATTTGTTAAAAGTGATTTTATTTTGCTCGTGGGGTTGCTCCACTCGCTAACGCTCGTTTCGCAATATTCCCCACTCACAAAATAAAATGCCACTTTTAACACTTGTATCATAAATAACTATTTGTTGAAGTCAAAAGTTCATCATAAATGTGTGTCAAAATGACATTACGTCAGGATAGTGTGACACCGACCAAAATTGCCAGCAGACTACAATTTCGAACATGGTCTTTGAAAAACGGTCGAGGACGGTCAATTACGATTAGCCAGGAATCACACTGATCGACTAGGACCGACCGTCCGCGACCGTCCACCTACGACCAAAATTTCCCACACATATATTCTTATCGCATAACTCACACTGTATAATCGTCATTGACCGTCCTCGACCGTTTTTCAAAGACCATGTTCGAAATTGTAGTCTGCTGGAAATTTATCCTGACGTAATGTCATTTTGACACACATTTATGATGAACTTTTGACTTCAACAAAACTCATGTAAATAGGTATATTTCCTACCAGAAAAATAAAATGTCTGTTAAAAACTATTCATATTATGAATTTAACTTATTTTCAATAAATGAACAAATAATTCACATACCCTTCCGAATATCAAATTAATGTCAGATTTACAAAATTATTCTAGTGATCGGTCGTGGCTGGTCGATCAGTGTGACTTTGAAAGTTTTCATTGATCTACTTCTACTTTTGGTCGTAGGTGGACGGTCGCGGACGGTCGGTCCTGGTCGATCAGTGTGATTCCTGGCTAATACAGTGTTAGTTGTGCGATAAGAATATACGTGTTGGAAATTTTGGTCGTAGGTGGACGGTCGGTCCTAGTCGATCAGTGTGATTCCTGGCTTACAGGTGAAAACTGTCGGTGCACTACAAAACTTTTGCCAAAGCGTAATCGTAATACCAACCTTTCAGACTGATCGGCGGGGTTTGGTTGTGCGTTAGTGGTTTCAACTGTGGGCTATAAAACCGTCAGACTTATCTGTTGCGGTTCAAACTGGCGGAGGTGTGTGGCCGGCTATTGAGATGAAGTATGTACTGAAAAAACTACTTACCATAGCGAGCATCAAAATAACACCAATATTGTAATCACAAAACATAGCTGCAGAGGCAGAAACATCCCAACCTCACAATACACACAGCAAACCACTACTAATTTCTTCACAATAAAATTCTCAAGGGTCAATAATACTTTCAAGAGGCAATAAAAGTCTGATAGACACCCTTAAATGTTCTCGGAAATCTCGGCTAGGTAGCACTTGTTGCAAGTGTTGACAGTCATTATTTAACCTTTTTTTATGATAAATAAATGGTGAATAAGATTTTTCACTCTGACCCGTTCTTTACGAGTGAAGAGTGTTGACATAGCATCTTGTCAACGAGACCATAAATGAAAAGTTTGTAAGCATGAATTTCGAAAAATGCTTGTTGTGATGGAGGAACATAAATATATAAGAACGCCAGGTAGGCGGCAACTTACATAATGATTAAGGGGTAGAAAGGTAATCTGTTTCTCGTACCAATACTTTTTCTGTAATTACAATTGTTGCAAGGCGAGACAAGGAAGAAGGCTGTCACCAATATTATTGAATTCACAGTTGCAAATTCCCACTTTAAACTCGGAAATTCCAACTTCAAAGTCGGAATTTTGTTTTTCAAGCTTCGAACTCGGAAATTTCGACTTTAAACTCGGTTCATGATTCCAAAAATACTGAAGAGAGGGAAATAATGCTAGAGTATCGAGTTGCAGCTTTTCAATTGCGAAGAGTAGGTTTTCTGTATGATAAATATTGGGCGAGCCAAGACACATAGACTTATAGCTCTTGAAAAACCCTACGGAATCTTTTTTGGATGAACTTTCTATCATCAAAAATGAAGGAGCTATGTTTAGAAAACCACACTCAGAATTATTCCAAAATCAGGCGAAGAAACATCTGCTCATGTCTCTACATGTGTTAGTGTATATCTCGTTGATATTTTAGGCAGTAACATTTTTAATTGAGAACCTCTGACAAGCAAGTTATTTAAGGGGAAAACCTTTTTTTAAAGTTACAATAGGGGTTGATTTATGAGGGTTGAAAAGTTATATGAAATTAGTACATATTTTAAGCAACAACATTCTTGAGTGATAAATGATAAATTTTTTTGAGGGTAACTCTTTTTTCAATTTAAGCTACGATAGGGGTTACTTTATGAGGGTTAAAAAGTTGCAAAATGAAATTAGTACATATTTTGTACAAGAGAAATCTTAAATTGAATAAATGTTATAGATTGATCATTTTTAAGAGCAAATCTATTTTTTTTTACATTAAGCTCCAATGAGAGTTGATTTTTAAGAGTTTGAATATTTTGAAATTGTGTTTCAAACCTAAATTGGCTATAAAGTTTAAGAGAACAACGAGTCTTCTGGTTTCAAAATGAATTCGCCCAATGAAATGAGGATTTTTTTCATGCGAAATATTTGAACCATTTTGTACGATTCTCAATTTTTTCTTATTTGCTGCTATTACTGCTGCCACTGGAAGAACTGACGTACAATTTCGGTACCTGAAAAATAGTACTCATTAACCCAATTTGAAACCGAAAATAATTGGATTTGTTCATCATTTTTAATAAGATGATAACCATGGCGCACGTGTTACTATTAATCGTCATAGACCAGGTTAATTACCTTTTTTTTATTGAAAAATTCCCATACAAAGTAAACTAGGTTGGAGAGGGTAGAGGCATCACTAATGCAGGGACAAAAATTCAACATCCGAATGCAAGCAGTCGAGGAGGGGTGGGGAATAAAAGGGGGTGAAATCGGATTTTCACGATTTGTAGCGTAAATACGTATTTTATCAAAAATGTAAAAGTTGTGAATAATTGAAAAATCTATAACTTTAATTGAAACAAATTTTTCACATAACCTCGAAATTGCCGAGGAAAATACGAAAAATTAATACTTTTTTATTTTTTGAAATTAGTTTTC
Source organism: Chrysolina haemoptera (assembly GCA_958298965.1). Taxonomy (NCBI): domain Eukaryota; kingdom Metazoa; phylum Arthropoda; class Insecta; order Coleoptera; family Chrysomelidae; genus Chrysolina; species Chrysolina haemoptera. Next base: position 5,962,481 of record OY282594.1, read on the forward strand.
GATAACAGAAATTTCTAAACCATTCAGATATTTAAACTTATATTAATATCCGATATTCAGGTATTTGGAGTAACACTAACACTGTGGTTTTTTACCCGCACTCAACTCCGGCGATGTATACCTCCCGACTGACTACGTACGACCGAATCGAGCCCTTGGATTCTTTATTCCCTGAATCACCAATAAATAATCAATACAATTACGTGTACTTACACTACACCGCATATCGCAGTAGGAATTGAAATGACTGGAGACTGAAGTCAAACACACTGGAATATGAGCACTGAAGGAAGCTCCCCTCTGTATTGAATTATATTATATAACTTCAAGAGACATGAATCCTGTTTTGCCACTTGGACCACAAGTATAGTTCATCCATTATCAATTGCAACAACCCTTTTAAATTCAAAGGAAGAGTCTGTCCACGTGCGCTTGATTGACGCCAATATTCAATATCTTTGCTGTTCAACCAATTAAAACGACGAATCGTTATGTTGAACGAAGTGTATTGTATTGGTCGATGGGGCGTTTCGAGGCTGGAGAGCTATTTCATCTTTTAAAAAATAATATAAAAAAAAAACTTTTCAAATGCAAGCTGTTATTCCAATGCGCTAAAAAGTGGAAAATAATTTTTTCTGATGTGAGTCAAGAGCTTGCCGCCTGAAGTTTTTGGTTCGATACGAAAGCGGCAAGCTTTTGAATCTGTAACTCACATCTAAAGATTTGAATAAAAGCTTGTCTTTGAAATTTATTTTTTAATATTATTAATTTTGTGCTGTTAAAGTTAGTACGCATTGATCTATGGGTTTCGGAGAAAGCATGATTATTACAAGAGCTGTTTCCTGTGAGTTATGACCTATCTAGCTCTTCAATAAAGGGGCCACCTAAATATTCACTAGTCCGCCATCATATGAATTTTAACGAAACATTCATGATTTTTTACCCCAAATACCCCACCTACCAATTTTGAAGAGAATCACCTCATATCAATTTAGAATCAAATCGAACCATAATCACAAAACTCGTCAGCCATCTTGAAATCGCCATATTGAATTTATAAATTTTAACAATAAATTCGTAATCTCCGACCCCGAAAACTCCCTCATAACAATTTAGAATCGAATCGGACCATAATAATTACAAAACTCGTCCGCCATATTGGGATGCCATTTTGTTTTTTTTCTCTAACAAAATTTCATGATGCATTGTCACGAGAATAATGTACACCTGCCAAATTTCAAATCAATTGGACAACTAGAAGTGTGGCAGATCAAAAAAAATTGTCGCTCGAGTTCGGAACGGGTTTTTATATTTTGCAATTGCTAATGGATAAAATGATTTATTTGATCAACAAAGAGGAGTCTCGTACGTGGCATTCCACAACTCCACATGACCTTCAATTATCATCACCAGCTTCAATGAAAGTAACTTGGTATTCGCGGTGAAATATATACTTTTTCACCAACTTAGGGTTAAAATTATATTTTACTCATATTAGGTTTCATTGGTAAACCTATTTCCTGTCTCAAAATCAGTATATTCCAATGAAACGATTGACTTTATGATAAGACTTTATTAAAAAGAGATTGAATTCGAAATGACAAATAAAAGTGATATGAAACAAAAATAAATTTTTTTCATAAAAAAATTCTTTCTAAAACTGAAGCTGGAATCTCGAAAGCCAATAGCCATAAAATAGATAAACCCCAACTGAACAGTAATATTCCGCAGGTAGAATAAACCTGAAACAAATGAATATTGGATACATTGAATAAATTTTCCATCTGGGGTATACAGTATCGGAAACTTTTCATTATACAGTATCGGAAAGTTCTCATCTGTGGTATATGGTGGTTTTATGAGAGCGTGAAGAATAGCTTGCTATAATGTTGAGAGAGCATTACAATTTCTCCTTCACTCGCTCGAGGAAGGGATATTAACTGAGCTGTTAATTCGTCGCGCGAAGCAACAGGGGAGTCATACAGTAATGCGTCTCTCTTATTTATGTGGTATTATCTAGTGTTGTTCATAATCGGATTGTTTCCATAATCGGATTATTACCATAATCGGATTATGGCGATTCGAGTAATTGCAATAATCGGATTATCATTCGAATTCGAATGGTTGTCAGTTGTCACCTGTCAGTTGTCACCTGTCAGTTGTCACTTGTCAGTTGTCACTTGTCAGTTGTCACTTGTCAATGTCATCAATAATTTGTCTTGTTCTATACTTCATTCTTTATTTATATTTTGGTTCCTGGTTGTTATGTTTGATATTTTTTAATGAAAATGGTTTTTCTATTTATCAAATAATGCATTTCATTATATTTTGGCATTTTGGTTTTCATATTAATCACATAATTGGAATTTGGCAGATCCCGCCGAGTTTAAACAACAGATTATTTCGACAAATGACAATTGACAGTACACAGTACTGACAGCTGACAGTCACGTGGCAAAGTGTAATAGATTATTTTTCATTCGAATTCTCCCAAAACAATAATCGGATTACACCGATTATTTCAATAATCGGATTATCGATTATTTTTAATTCGAATAATAACATCACTAGTATTATCATTATTCCGTTACTTGTTGCTCTCAAAAAAAGTCAGTGCCGACCGTCACGAACGACAATGAATTGTCCAAATATTTGATGACACGTGACATGGAATTCCCGCACATGCCATATAGCCAAAATGCTTAGATGAAAAAATCTATTCTCTCAGAGCTGGATTCACTAAAACGGGCAATGTTTATTCCTGCTGTTCCATATAATAATAATAATAATAGATTTTATTGAATTTAAAAATAACAGAGAACCAAGAATAGAGCCCTGCGGCACACCAGAGAGAGTTTCAAGATAATCTGACATAATCTTTTTCATTGCCACACAATGCGACCGGCCAAGCAGATAATTTTCCAAGATCCCGACAGCCATGCAGAGTGGAAAACCCCAAGTATTTTAGAATGCAAGTGACAGTTCAAAAACATTGACAGTCGACTCGTCTGATGCAGTATCCCATTTAGGCATTCCATGCATAAATAGAAAGTCCATTGAATGGGACGAACAATTTCTGCATTTAAATAAGTCAAAATACTCACCACATTCACCAACGTGTAATGAAAAGAAGCTTTCTGAGAATATACTATCAAAAATACTATCAAATAATGCAGAAGGAAGATACTGTATGTGAATTGGTTCAGGAACTGGAATAGCTGGTGCGAAAGTATGCTGTTGATTACACCTAAAACAAAAAAATACAAATCCAATATTCAACAATAAGTACTTAAAAATATCCTATTCCCAAGTTTTTTACTCATTTCATTCTTTCAATGGGAACTTTGAAGAACCCTATGTTTTCAATGCTTAACTTTAATATGTGACAACCATCAAGCTATAATACGTGAAAAACCTTGAGCCGAACCTACATTGGTGAAATACGAGGGTACTACAAAACGTATTTGTCGTACATCTTTCTACTTTCTTTACGAAAGATTCGCATGTGGCGCAATTTTACCCCCAGAGCTCCTTATATATCTTCGAGGTTTTGCTAAAAATTCGACTGAGGCAGAGTTTTTATTTTTTCACTTTTTGCCAACAACGCTATTTTTATCCGATATTTATTTACGAAAAATGTGACAAAAGCACACACGTTTTGAGCAAACACCTATCTCCAGTTTTATTTTTTTATCCAACCCATCTTCAAATATACCTATTACCTATAGTAATATAATAAACCTTTGAAAATTGCGCTACATACGGATTTTTAGAGAAAGTCCAAAGCTATACTGTCACCGACAAACAGTTTTTGTAGTACCCTCGTATTTGAAAAATGTAAGTTTTGCTCAAGGTTTTTCACGTATACGTATAGCTTGAGGATTTTTACATATCAACGTTAAACGTTGAAAATATAGGGTAGGTCTCTGCAAACAATAACTAATGTCTGCAACAAATGCAGTGTTGTTGGACGCGTTAAACCATAAAGTCCGATTACGTTCCGAAAAAAGTCCGATTTTACACGAAAAAGTCCGCCATTCAAAAATGAAAAGTAGTATCACCTGTCACCTTTTTAATGCGGAGAAACGCTAAATTAATGATTAGATAATCATCTTTATTTCCCATTAGACATATCCCTGTAAAACAAACAGTAAAAAGGTCTTCAATGGCGGGAAAAAGCACTGATATATTTCAGTGTTAAGCCGGCCTTCCACACCAGCCTTTTGCCGCTGGCTTCTTGTCTCTAGCCAAGCGGCTACTTTTGAAGTACTCTGATTGGCTAGAGACAAGAAGCCAGCGGCAAAAAGCTGGTGTGGAAGGCTGGCTTTACTTAGTCGGAAAATGTCATTGCAGAGTTGTCATGTTTATCTGAAGATATTTTTGAACATGAATGGCGTGTTCCGTTCCGTGTTAATTTTGACTGTTGATTATTGCCAATCAAAACTACTTGTTAGTTGATGGTGCAGCAAATATCTAATAGTCAGAGCTTTTTTTTTTCGTCATCCGAGTGTTATTAATAACAGTAGTAATTTAGTGGCTTGGGGGGGGGCTGCAGCCCCAAAGCCCCCCTTCCCTGGCTACGCCAATGGCTAGGCCTCTGCGATTAGTCCGCGCACTAGACTATACCTTTCTGTCTGGTACTTCATTTCCGATTTACAACAAAATGTGACCGATCTTTGCCCCACAGTTACACCCTCTCTTTACCGTTTGCGCATCTCAGATGCCAAGCTGTCCAGGGTTGGGACTCTGTAATTTGTTTCGCATAGCGAACATATAAATTATAATATATATACTTACCCTAGAATGCCAATTCAATGGGACGAAAGTGTTGTAAAAAGTTCGATGCATTATTTAGTGCGCATGATCAGGACCAGTTTCATTCATACCAGGGTGGGTTTCAGTGAGATTTTTAAATGATTCATGATATTGAGTAAAATCGATTTAATAATACGTTGGTGTCAGGGCAGTCTATGAGACACGAAAAGTTTTGGTGGGCATACCTATGTTGTGAAACTGATTATTTCCGAGAAATTCATCGAATAAAATAACAATGAAAAAATATATCTTGAGTAGGTAACTATTGGTGAAGTTCTGATTCCCACGGAAAGAAACATCCTGTATTGTTCAGAGAACATCGTGAGAACCAAAGGAAGGTAGGTAGGAATTGATATTCTGGGAAACAGATGTTCGGCATGTCTCCAAAGTAACGGCATATGGATGTGCTGAGGACTGGAGCTCGACGGGTCAGTCTCGAAGGGACCGCTAACGGTGGAATGATTGATAATATTTCGGAAGAGCATCGTTCATGGAAATATCTATAAAACACAGACAGATCGCCAATCTTTCTGCGATGTTCCAGAGGAGTGAGCTAGCTTGTGAGTGAAGTTGTTGGATCACCATGCCATGTCATGCCTTTTGCTCTCGTCAAGCTTAAAATAATTTATATAAGCCAAACGTAAAGAAAGGATTAATATTCTCAGTTTTATCAAAGATGGGAGTTATTTCTGCTCCATTTTTGTTATTTATTAGATTTGCCATCAACAATTCATATTCAAGTAAGTACTTACTAAAAATAATGGATTCCAGGAATAAATATTTCCTTTATTTCCACACCATAGAACCAAGCACGTCAACATTGTCAAAATTAAAATTTCACTACAGAAAAACCCGAAAACCAATAACATACACACTACCGATGAATAATTGAGGTAAACAACAGTAATAAGAAAAGCACATCTAAATAAACACAATAACGTTAATGGTTAATTTCACAATGAACACAAATTTCCTAAACCACCAAACTAACCCAAACCGGCTCTGGCAAACTACCTTCCTTCCTCTGCGACAATTGAAAACTGTTGCACGATCCCAACAAGTCAACGGGAATTTGGGTAGGTTTCACAGTAATGTTAGATTATTTTCGACAGAATCTCGACTACAAAGATAAAATTTTCTAAAATTTGTCAGCGCTGCAGAGCTAGGAGACCGGTTATGGGCATGCGCATTGATGAAAACATTTGGAATTTTACAACACTTTTCAGTGTCCCACGAAGAGGTGATTGGCATTCTAGAGTAAGTATATATATTATAATTTCTAATTTCTATGATAGCGAAGCGAAACGAAACGAAGTTAAACGAAGCACACGCTATCACTTTCTGGTGTACAGGAAAAAGATAGCCTATGTTTCGCTTCGCTATCTCTATGCGAAATTAGTTACAGAGTCCTACCCTTGGTTGAACTGTACATGTTTACCTCCTCGATTAGTAGCGCAAGCCCAAATAATCCATCCTATACATACGCTCCATGCCGGCCTTTGAAGCGCAACGAAAAATGCGTTGCCTATTCTGTCATGGTCTGGGCTTCTTAAGAGGGTGTACGCACCAAAAATGCATATTGTCATCACCACGAAGCTGAATATCCAAGCGACTGCCGATACAACCTGTAAAATTCGCTACTCAAGAATAAAAAACTTTTCAAAACACGGTCGATCGAATATACATTCAATTTCAGCTTTAAAAAATAAGACTCTTGGTAAATATACCGATTTTGGTATTTAATCCAGTAACGATAGACAAACTCGAGCAAAAAGTGAATGAATTGTAGCACTCTGAAACTCGGCACATGACATCTCGACATCATGTATTATTAGAAAAAAAATTAATTGCCAAAAAATCAGGGGTGCATGGAGCCTAAAAAAATTTTCATTTAAAATAATATAATTTTTTTGTTGTTATTTCAGAAAATATGAGATTTTTCAAAAAACGATTTCGATAGGTTGAGAGATAATTCAATTCTCCACAAGATTGATCCTCAGTAATACCTTATGAAATACGCTCGTTTTCTCAGAAAATGTGATTTAACGCCGACGTCACATTTCATGCTCGCGCTTCGCGTTTCGAGGGTTTTACCAATACTACTTTTTGAAATAAAAAATATGGTGATTACCCAATAGGGGGCGCGGGGGGGGCATCAACTCAAAATTTTTTAATGGCATGGGGGGTCAAGTGGCACATCGTCGAGAAGGAAATTCCATTCTCTTTACAAACATCTGAATTTTTTTTGAATTTCGTTATTATTTTTTTTGCAATTTTAATTGGAAATATCGAATATAAATGTGGAACTGAATACTACTCATACCTCGATAAATTTGAACGGTTTGATGTGGAACAATGAAACATTTTTTTGAAGAGTATTACCGACACTACTTTTTGAGAGAGAAAACATTGCAATTACTCGACATATGGCGCTGGAGGAACATTTACTAAAAAAAAATCGAAAGGCATAAAAATCGAAATGGGGAAGAAAATTATAAACAAAATTAAAAATATTTAGATGGTTGTGAAGAGAATTGAATTCTCTTTTCAACGATGTGCCACTTGACCCCCCATGCCATTTAAAATTTTGAGTCCATGGCCCCCCCCGCGCCCCTTATTGAGCAATCACCAAATGTTTTATTTCAAAAAGTACTATTGGTGAAACCCTCGAAACGGTTTTTCACTTATGTTTCTACGTCGAACCGTTCAAAAGTTAACAGGGGGGGGGGGAATATAAAAAGCCGCACGGTATATATTTGATGAATAAGCGATTATTTTCAACTTTTAGTGAAGAGAATGCCGAGTTTATGGGTAGGTTGAAAATGGGGCAGGAGTAAAAGTTTTTTTTTGGAATGTATAAGTGGGACCTGTCACACTACTTTATATTTGTTGCATATAGTTCAAAGAGGGTATGGGTTGCTGCTTCAGTATAATAATTCCATATTCACTAAATTATTCATGATTCCGCAAACATCTCCGAGAAGTGCGACAAAACACATTTTAGGTACCTACTCAAATACTCGATATTATATCTTCATGAGGAGGTAGGAGTGTTCAGAAACTATACTGATTTTTCCTTTTCCGATAATTTTTGTGGAAAATTGAATTGTTTTTCATTCTGTTGAGTTGTTTTTCCGATAAATCATATATTTCTCAAGATTACAGCAAAAATCTATTTATATATTTGTGAACGAAAAAAAAAAAAAAAATTCCACCCCTGGAATTTTGCTAAACAATTTTTTTTCGTATTTATCATGGTTCCAACTACTAGCATATCAACTTTGGTGGTGCTACAATAGATCCTTGTCTCAAAACCCAATCGTACTGGATTATAAAGATCGTCCGTTGGTTTAGCAAGAATTAATATACTCAACAGGATACAGGTTATAATTCAACCATATGCAAAATCATCACCCCACTTGCCTTTTCTTCTTTTAGTATTCAAATACTCACCTTTGGTATCTTCACAAGTTTTATGGTTTTTCTCGTTAGAAAGTAGCCTAAGATGATTCCCATGAACCACGGTGCTGCCCTAAAGTGTGTCTTGAAGTAGTATTTGAACATGTATCTACCAAGCATGAGCCTATTAAATGAAAAACTTATGCATTTCTGAAATTTGACTACACTACAGACTACTGGTTGCTTAGTATGATTCTGTCTATACGGATATAATGAAAGTGAACGAAAAAACCGGGGGATAAGCAGGGCTGTGCCAAGTTATGCGTTTAAAGAATTGTTGTGGCTACATAATACGCTTGAACAATTAATTATAGTAAACTCTTTAACTAGTATTGAAACTAATTCAACATATGAGTGTTATAAGGTCGTTGATTAGGTAGAATCATAAAATAAAATGCAGTATGATCCATTAAAAAAACATCTAACACCTAGTGCTGCACACAAGTGAGCTACACCTGTACATTTCAATTACTGTTCAAATGACGTCACTTTTAAAACGAAAATTGATTTGTACGAGCATTTCTCATACATTTTCCGAATATCGCCTGAAATAATTTGAAGTGGTTGAACATACGCTGTGTCCATAAAGTACCTTCCCCCCGTGTTAACTTTTGAGCGAGTGGGAATTTTTCTTTTATAAGCTACTTTTTGACACCAAAATGAATCATCTTTCTTTCAAAATGGCCTCTGGTCGCCAGTTTAAATGATTTTTTTAAATGACATGTTGGGTCGTGTAATACCTCATTCGAAACGTCTTTGAATTCATTATATCACAGCAAAACTTACGAAAATATACATAACTTTCGAGCCCTGCTATGAGGATCCTTTCGAATCCTAAAGAATTCCAGTAAAATCATCAAATCTTTTAAGGTACCCTTATACAAAAGTTCTCTGTACCTGAAATTGACTTATTACTATCAGCAGACAGATATCAAAGCAAACTGAATAATAATAAAGGATCCTCATAGCAGAACTCTAACGGTTTTGGATGGAAAAGTTCGTCTAAAGTTTTGGTATCATATAGAAAATTTGAAAGACGATTCAAATGAGGTATCATTCGACCCCCAACGGGATTTCAAAAAATCTTTTAAAATGGCGACAGATAATTTTTTTGGCGTCAAAAAGTAGCTTAATAACTACCAGTTCGAAAGTTAGCAGGTGTTACTTTATGGACAGACTGTTTATTCTGTGGTATGCGTCGCGTTTTAACCAAAAACATTCTACATACTAGAGGTCCGAAACACGTGTAATCAATATACATCATCAACCAAATCTTTCAAGCAAACGTCACAATTGTATGCATTTTTTGAAAAACTAGTGACAGATTTGGAAGCTAAAATGAATATGTGAGTATGTCTTACGTTCTTGGATTATCATACTCTGTTGCTGGTAAGCGATAAGTATAAGCTTGAAAAAATCCTGCGAAGATCACTGCTAGAGAGGCTGATACTAGTACAGCTATAGTTGATTTGGGGTGCTTCACCAGAAAGAGCAATATCAACGGCGACAATATAAACAACTGCATGTCAACGTTGAGATACCAAGCTGGAAGTAGGCACTGAAAAATTCAAAACTTATGGAACGTTCGCAAATTTTGTAAATTTGAAAACTGATGACATCGATGCTGGTGATGGCTAATAAATGAAGTGAAGCAGTGAAAAAAAGCAAAATGATATTCAATTACCAATAAACATTGAATTTTCATTCAAAAATATTGACAATGAGCAGAACCCAACTTACCGTATCTTCAAGGTTTGGGTTGACGTAGTTTTGAATGTATAATAACGCGGACCACCAATGTTTCTTGCAGGGTTTTTCAAATGTAGTTTCTATGAGGTTCCAATGAGGCCCAGACCCCAAGTACTTCAATAAAGGTGTGATGATAATAACACCCCCCAGAGTTGGGGTTAATCTGAAAACGGCGAAAATAATGTATTCCCTAACCTTGGATATGGATTCATCTTGAGAGATATTCTCAACTTTTTATTTTTTGTATCAGATTAAAAAAGTTAGAAAAACCCAGTGAAGTATCTGATTTAATTTTAAAAATTGATGTTTGGTATAAATACATAACATCTAGAACAGAAATATTCTAGCCAAAGGTTCGATACAAAATTCACGAATTAATTGATGATACTTATTTTATGCGGACTTTGTCAAAATTAAAATATATATATTTAATACATATATATCACCTGTATGTTTCTTTTTGTATCCAATTTCTTTTGAATTTTATGTTATTACGTCTTGAAGAAGAAAATGAGTTATTTTCGAAAGCTTGACTTAAAAACGAATAAATCGTCTTAATTGGTCTCCCTTTGACTGCTTCCCACTAATTTGTGAATATATACATATATATATACATATTTTCAAAAGTCACTTAGACATGGATACATCAGTATAAATTAATTATTTGTTAATTGAAACATTACAATATTTTAAAAAATCTTATTTTATATGGAGCAACCATGTGCATGTTTGAAAATATGGAATGTTTCATGTTGTGCACGTTGACTTTTACTTTTAACCTCAAGTTATCTGTCCCGATGAAGGAATAAATATAGTTCCGAATGGAGAAATCCAAAAATATCGTGTTTTTCTGATTATAATCAATTTTTGATGATAATCGTACACGAACGTTTCACTTCGCACATAATCTTAAAAATAGTGCGTCAAATTAAAGAGGCTAGAGTTTTCAACATTGCATGCGAAATGAAACGGTCTGGCACGATTATCACCGAATCTTGATTGTAATCTTGAAAACACCATGTTTCTGGAGTGTCATGTCATCACAATGGTCATGGAATTCTGATATAACTGTTAGATACGAACCAATGTAACAGCCTGGGTTTTGATAAAATCCAATTTTTTTAGTTTAGTGCTCACTGGTGAGGAAAAAATGAGAAAATGTTGTCATTCTCATTGAAATACAAATGTTTCAGTATGGTCAAGCTATTCATGAGGTAATAATTTGATATTTTCATACAGCTAGGAACATA